>JAZKJV010005631.1:0-36369 GCA_037367405.1 Ottelia alismoides
TTCGAAGAAGTCGCCGGGACGGCGAAGGATCTGATCGCCCCAAGGCAAGGTGCGCCGCTTCGGCTTGAGCGAAGCCAACGCGGAGACGATTCGCAAGGCACATCAGGTCCAGCCGCTGACGGCGGTCCAAAGCGAATACTCGCTGATGTGGAGGGGGCCTGAGAGCTCGGTTCTGAGGGTCTGTGAAGAGTTAGGAATCGGATTCGTGCCGTATAGCCCGTTGTGCCGGGGCTACCTTGCCGGATTCCTCCACGAGCGGACCAAGTTCAATCCGAAAAACGACAATCGCTCGACACTTCCGCGCTATCAGCCGGAAGCCATCAAGGCGAATTGGGCGATGATCGATCTGCTCACCGAGTTCGGCAACCAGCGTGGATTCACCGCTGCGCAGGTGGCCTTGGCCTGGTTGCAGGCACAGCGGCCATGGATTGTGTCCATTCCCGGCACCACAAAACTGGCGCACTTGCACGAGAACTTGGCGTCTAGCCAGGTTGGGTTCAGTCCGGAGGAGTTGGCACGATTCACCCGCGCTGCCTCGGAGATCAGGATCGTGGGCGATCGCTATACCGGCCAGGCGGCTCAGCAAGTCAACAAGTGAGCCGGTTCGCGTCAACCGCGGTTTGGGCAGAGCTTAACCCGGCAAAGTGCTCACGCACGCCGGCAGGGACCGGTGAGCGGCTGCGTCCCGTAAAAGTCTCGCAAGGGCAAGTTGACGATGGGTGGCCAAAGCCTCCAATCGCTCGGCGATCACGCGTTTGTCCGCGAGTGGGTGGCCCACAACAAACGGCCTTTCGGTGATCTTGAACAAGTGCTGCGGTTCTTGTGGCGGTACCCGCACCGGACGGCCATCTCTCACGCTGCCCCTCGCCAGCGACTGCCCGTGGCGTGGTTCGGCGATGTCTGCATTCCGCGCCTCAAGGCGCGATGGTGACGGGCAGGCTGACGCTCTGATTAAATGCAGAGCTGGACACGGTGAGCGGAACTGCCGCACTTCCCAGGACGACGTTCCGAGCGGCGGTGAGCGTCAGGGTCACCGTGGAGCCCGGCACGATGCTGGGAGCGGAGAACTTGGCGGTCACCCCGGCGGGCAGCGGGCCGGTGCCCAGGGTCAGTGGCGAGGAGAAGGTCCCGTTGAGGACCGGGCAAGTGACTTGCACAGTGGTGGCGCGGCCCGCGGTGAGGGGGACCAGGGCGGGGCTGGCGGTGAGGGCGCAAGCGGGCGCCGAGCCGATGGTCAAGGTCGTGGCGACTTGGCGGGAGAAGAGCTTGTTCGAAGAGGCGCCGACGAGGATGGGATAGGTGCCCGGCGCCGTGGTGGGATCGACGGTGAGGTTGATCAGGCTGCTGGGATTGGCGGGAGCGATGGTGGAGGTGACGCCCTTGGGCAGTCGCTGATCCAAACCGTGATGGTTCCGGTGAAGCCGGGATCGGGCGCGACTTTGGCCGTGAAGGAAACCGACTTTCCGGGCGCGGCGATCACTTGGCCGGGGGCGAGGGCGAACGCAAACGCGGCGCGGAAATGGCGGGGAAGAGTTGCAGTTGCTGGATGGCGCCGTTGGTTTCGGTGGCGGTGACGGTGAGGGCGTAGATGCCGGGGTTGGTGGACGCGGCGGCGGCTAGATTGAGCGTCACCGCATTGCCGGCCGTGACCGTGGGCGAGGAGAGAGTTGCCGTGAGTCCGCCGGGAGCGCCCGTCGTCGAGAGGTTGAGGGTATTGCCGCCGGGGTTCCCGTGCAGCTCAAGACGAAGTTCGCGCTGGAGCCTGCTTTGAAGGCGACGGCGAACTGATCGGGCTTGAGCGAGCAACTCGGCTGGACGAAGACGTTCACCAGGTATTGCACGCTCCGCGTGACGCCTCCACCCGAGGCGGTAATGGTGATCTTGTAGTTGCCGCCCTTGACCGTGTTGGCCACGCTGACGGTGGCGGCGGTGCGGCCGACGCTGGTTCCGGTGACGGTGGCGGGCTGGAAGTTCACGGTCATCCCGGTGGGCAGGCCGGTGGCCGCGAAGGTAATGGTGGAGTTGAAGCCGTTGGCGGGAAACGTCTGCAACGGGATGGTGGCGGGAGAGTAGGGAGGGTTGGGGCCGAAGGTCAGCATTGGATAGAGTCCGCCGGGATAGGACAGAGTGAAGGTCGGTGCGGTGACGATGACCGAGAAGGTGGAGGTGGCGGTCTGCGTACCGGCGGAGGCCGTCAAGGTGACGTCATAGATGCCGGGCGCCACCGAGGGCGCGGCCGTTACGGCGAGCCGTGCGGTTCCCGCGCCGGGGGCGGCGATGATCCGGTTGGTGAAGGACGCCGTGATGCCGGTGGGCAGATTGCCCACTGCCAGCGTGACGGCTGAGTTCAAGCCGTTGGCCAGGGTGGTGACATTCGCCGTCGCGGTCTGCCCCTGGTTCATGGTGACGGTTCCGGCGAAGACCGTGAGCGGCGGCTTGTTGGTAGCGGCCGTGTTCCAGAGCGTCACGAGCAGGTTGGCATCCACGGAGCCGAGACCAGTTGCCAGGTCGTATCCCGCGGTAGCGGGAAAACCGGTGAGGCCGGGAACCGAGTTATTGCCCGACGTGATGTCATGAAAGACGGGCGCCTGCGTCCGGGCGAGGGTGTAGAGCGACGGATTGATGTTGCCCTGCGGGGACTTTACCTTCTGATTGAGAAGCGCGACGATGCCGGCAAAGGAGGGCGTGGAGGCGGAGGTTCCGCTGATGCTCATGATGAAGCCGAGCATGCCGCCTTGGACGACGGTGTAGCCGTCATGACCGGCGGCGGTGAGGGAGACGTCGGGCACATCGCGCTTGCCGTCGGCGGGAACGCCCGGTCCCATCTGCCAGGCGGGTTTGGGGTAGAGCGTGCTGGCTCCGCCGCCGGTGGCCGCCAGGCTGCCAGGACCGGAGCCGAAGCGCTGGCGCTTTCATTCCACGCGGTCTCCGGTATGTAACCCATGGCCGTGCCGGTGGCGGTGTCGGGCGCGGAGGGAAACCAGTATTGGCCGGGATTGGCGCCCTCCACGAACTGCGTGCCTCCGACGCAGGTGGCAAAGGGCGAACTGCACAATCCATTCACCGCCTTGCCTTTCGTGGCTACGCCTTTGGTGGAGCCAGCGTCACAGCCCGCGGCGCCCCAATCTCCGGAGGCCACCAAAACCGTTTGACCTTGCGCGGCGGCCTGCCGCCAAAGCGAGTGGTAGAAGGCAGCACGGGCGGCGCCGAGGGATGCCTCGCAACCGGCGTAGCTGACCGTGATGATGGGCGCGACGTTCTTATTGACGGCGTAGGTGGCGGAAAGGTCGACGCCATCGGCTCCGGGGCTGGAAGAGGAAACAATCACCTTGATGGTGGCGCCGGGGCGACGGCGCCGGCCCATTCGGTGTCCAGAGTGGTTTCGATGACGTCGCCCGGCTTGATTCCCGGGTCGGAGTTGGTCAGGATGATCTGCGGTGTGTTCGCCTTGAGCCCGAAGTGACGGCGGAAGGAATCGATATCACTGAGATAGATGTTGGAGCGGGCCAGAACGGCAATGCTCTGCCCGGCGCCATCGATACCGGCGCTCCAGAGCGGATTGACGTTGTAGATGGTGGCGAAGTCAGCGGGCACCAGCATCCGGGGTCCATTCGGAGCAAAGGCGGGGACAAGGCCATTTTGCAGTTCCTGAGAACCACGGCGGACGAATTGGGGCTGGTGTTCAAAATCGTGCAGGGTGACGACGCCGCCCACGACGCTGGAGAAGCCGGCGGGAACTTGCGGATCCGTCGAGTTGGCGAGGTGGCGGACGCCATTGATCTTGTAGTGGTGGAACTCGGTTTGGAAGGCTAAAGACAACTGCCGGATTTGGCCACGGAAGACGATGCTGCGTTTGCCTTCCGGCACTTGCTCGACCTCCAGGCCGTAGCTTTGGAGCCACTCTGACACCGTGGCGATGTCTTCGTCGGCAACGCCGAAGCGGGCGGCGAATTCCTCGGGGGTGAGGAACCGTTGGTAGTCCGCAGAGGCCGGGTCGGTCAACTGGTCCAGGAGATTTTCGAGTTCGAATTCCTGTTCCGGACTGGCCTTCAGATGCAGCACCAGATGCTCCATGATGGTCGACGGATCGGCCGGTGACGATCGGTCCGCAGTGCGGGTGAGGGGATGGACATTGCCGGTGAGCCGGACGCTCTGGCCGGTTCGAGCGGAAGGGCGAAGCCTAGGCTGAGGAGGCTTTGCGGCTGTTCCCTGCGCTCGAGCCGAGTCTTGAAACACGAAGAAGAGAAGAATAGCGAAACCAAACCGGCTAGGATGCACAGGGACTCCAGGGAATAGCTACCGCCATGAGGAGAGCGCACAGCGGATTCTCTAGGCTCATCGGAGCATTTCCGGTGCCGCCGGGAAGAGAATTTTCACCTAGTACGATGGTTCACCGTACGCCTATGGGAGTAGAACTCGACAGGCGGCGCGGCAGCCCGTCGGAATCGGGTAGGACTTCGGCATGGGTTTGCTTGCGCTTGGCTTGTTGGTTGCCGCCTCGCCGGCGGAGTATCACGGCTACCTCTCCGATGAGGCGTGTGGGTGGAACAATGCGCGCGAGGGCAAGGAGGCAAAGGAGTGTGCGCGGGTTTGCGTTAAGGGCGGTTGGCCGCGGGTGTTTGTGCGCGAATGGCGGGATGGCGGTTTTCAAGATTCCGGCGAAGGCCGATGTGGAGAAGGTGCGGCTGTCTCCTCCGCCCGCAGCGGTTCGGAAAAAGTGGCTGGGGCTTCAGGGCTCAACTCGCTGCCCTTGCCGACCCTTGCCCCTCGGGTGGGGACGGCGTTCGGGAAGTTCAAACTGACTCTTCGGCCAATTCGGGCCGATTGGCGCCGCGTCGGCTTCCGGCTTCAGCGAACGTGTCAGAACCTTTCTGGCGCCTTCCGCAGGCACCGCACGGGACGGGCCTAGTCCGTGGGCTTACGCTAGCGGGGTGAAAATAGGCACCCAACCTCAGCTCGGCGAGAAAATCACCACCCAAATCAACCTACGTATGGCGGGATGAGCCTAAACGATTACCTGCGGCGTAATTGACGCTCCGCACCCGAAAAACGACGATGGAGGGCATGAGCACAAAAGCAATTCTCTTGGGGATCCTGATCCTCGGCTTCGGCGCACTCACCGCGCGCGCATTGATGGAGTTTGGCTACCTGGGCTTGATCTCCTTTCATCTCAGCAACTGGGGCGGCGGCCAACTCTTGGCGGACCTCACCATCGTTTGCCTGTTAGCCTGCGCCTGGATGCTGGCCGATGCCCCGAAGCGCGGCCTCACCGCCTGGCCCTTTGTCGTGATCACCGTAGCGGCCGGCTCCTTCGGGCCGCTCTTCTACTTGCTGGTCCGCGAACTGCGGAAAGGAAGCGCCCCGGGCGAGGCAAGATAGGAAGTGTCCTTTCCGGAACCGTCCCTGGAGAGCTTCCCGGGTTTTCTGAAGGCTTGGCGGCAAAAGCGCCGCCAGTCCCAACTCGACCTTGCGCTCGCCGCCGGCGTCTCGCAGCGCCATATCAGCTTTCTGGAATCAGGCCGCGCTCACCCGAGCCGCGAAATGATCCTCAAGATCAGCGAGTCCCTTCAGGTGCCGCTACGGGACCGAAATCTCTGGCTCGTCGCCGCGGGATTCGCGCCGATGTTCAAAGCCCGGCCTCTCCACCATCCGCAGATGAGCCAGGTGATGGCCGCCGTTCGCATGATGCTCACCAACCACGAGCCCTTCCCGGCTCTGGCGATTGACCGGGCCTGGAACATCCGTCTGGCCAACTCGGCTTTTGAACGCCTCTCCGCCCTCCTGGGCGACCATCTTTGGACGGGCCTGGGCGGCGGGGAGCGAAACCTCATGCGCCTCTTCTTTCACCCGGCCGGCATCCGGCCCATGGTCACCAATTGGAACTCCATCGCTCCTCTGCTGTGGCACCGGGCGCAACGGGAGGCGGATTCCGCCGGCGGAGACGACATGCGGGGCATCCTCGCCGAGTTGAGTCCTTATCTCGACAAGAGCCTACTCTGGACCGCCGAAGACGCCGCGCTCATCCCCGTCCTGCCCCTCACCCTTGACCACGGCGGGCTGCGCATCTCCCTCTTCACCGTCATCGCGACCTTCGGCACCGCGCAGGACGTGACGGCCGACGAGCTGCGCATCGAGAGCTTCTTTCCCGCCGATCAGGCCACCGAACATCTGTTCCGCACCGCCGCCAGTCATTAGTACCTCACTCGTCCCGGTACGCCTGCAATCCATCGCTACACCGCCGATAAACCCGTATGGCCCGATTCAAGACGCCAGACGCCCCAGGACTTACCGTGGACGCGGTTCACGCCTGGATCGTGGCGCTGCTCCTCCTGGCTGGCTGCGCCCTGGCCGTCTACGATGGCGTGGTGATCCTGCTCTGCTACACCAGGGTCGACGCTCGAGTCGAGCGCGTAGCGATGCTTTGCCAGCCAAGTGGCCAGCCGATCGAGCAAGCCGCTGAATGCGGCGGCCCGCCTCCCGCGCCGGCCGGCACAACGCTGGAAAGCCCGGCTGTCTACGTGACTTACACCTCGCCCGCCGATGGCCGGAAGCATCATGAACGGCTGGTGGCCCAGGGCAAGCGCCAGCGCATGCAACTGCTCCGTCTCCGGCCGGGCGATTCCTGGATCATCCTGGCCCACGATACCGATCCGCGCGCGATCAAGATGCTGAACTAACGCGCCCAAATAGCGCTCCGCGGCGCGCGGTGACACAATAAACAAACACCACCGAAAATGTTCTACACCTTCAACCAATACTTCCTGGCGAACGGCGACCAGCCCGATCGCCTCCACGCCTGGCTGCGCGGCCACATGATCCCCCGCATGAAGAAGGTTTCCAAGGGGCCCATCCTGGTGATGGACGCCATCGCCAGCGCCCACCTTCCGCAAGTTGGCCTCCTCATGGGCTTCCCCTCGCAGGACGCCTGGGCCCGCATTCACCAGGAAGCCTTCGCCGACCACGACTTCGTTGAGTCCATCCACGACTGGGAGGCCACGCCGCCCTACGAGTCGTATTCGCTCACCCACCTGCACGCCACCGCCTATTCCCCCAAGTTCGTCGCCAAGGCCGCCGCCGAACCGCGCCTGTTCGAACTCCGCGTCTATCACGCGCGCAGCGGCCGCGAAATGCGCGCCCTCCACGACCGTTTCAAAGGCCCCGAAATCAAAATCTTCAAACGCTGCGGCATCCACCCTATCCTCTATGCCACCACCACGGCCGGCTCGCTCATGCCCAATCTCACTTACCTCACGCCCTTCTCGTCACTGGCTGAGCGCGAAATCGCCTGGAACACCTTCCGCACCGATCCGGAGTGGATCGACGTCAAACGCCGCCATCAAGAAGAGCACGGCCCCATTCCCAGCCTGATCCAGATCTCGCTCTGGAAAGCGGCCAGCTACTCGCCGGTCCGTTGACAAGGCCCGGGCGGCGGCATATGATGCTCTGACCATCAGGAAGGGCCTTTCATCATGTTGCATCGCCTATTGAGTTTGTCTCTCGCAGTTACTATGCTGCTCGCCCAGTCCACCGGCACCGCCACGGTGGTGGGGACGGTTACCGATTCCACCGGAGCCGTTGTGCCGGGCGTGAAGATCGTCGTGCGGAACATCGGCACGCAGTTCGCCTATGAGGGGCAGACCGCGCCCAATGGCAGCTACTACATTCCCAATCTGCCTTCGGGCAACTACGAAGTGGTGGCCGAGGCGCAAGGCTTCCGCCGGTTTGTGCAAAGCGGCTTAGTGCTGCGCATCAACGAGTCGCCCAGAATCGATGTCGTGCTCCAGGTGGGCAACGTCGCCGAATCGGTCATGGTCAATGCCACGCCGCCCATGCTGGAGACCGAAACGGCGGGCTCCGGTCAGGTGCTCGATGGCGAAGTGGTGCAAAAGCTGCCCGTGATGCAGAAGTTCGTCCATCGCGTGCTGCTCTATATGCCGGGTATGACGAATATCAATGGCCAGCACGCCGTGGGGCAGCGGCAGCGGGCGATCGGCTATTCCATGGATGGCGTCAGCGGCAAGGAACCGGCCGTGGGCCAGGTGGGCGACTTTCAGCGCACCATGATCGCGTCTCTGGATTCGATCCAGGAGTTCAAGATGTGGACCACCGGCACGCCCGCCGAGTTCGGCCACTCGGCCGGCGGACAGTTGAGCGTGGTCTTCAAGAGCGGCACCAATCAGTTTCACGGCAATGTGGAAGACCGTTACACCAACGGCAAGCTGATCCATCGGGCGTTTCTCGAACAGTTGCCCCGCACCGGCGACTTCGATTATCACGAGTGGGGCGCCACCTCCTCGGGCAAGATCATCAAGGACAAGACCTTCTTCTTCGGAGGCTTCCAGCAGCACTACGAAAAGCTCAGTGAGACGGTGATCGTCACCGTGCCCAGCCCGGAAATGCTGGCCGGCAACTTCGGCTTCGGCGGGCGCGGCTTGCCCATCTATAACCCGATGACCACTCGCCTGAACGGCTCCACCTGGACGCGCGACCCCTTCCCCAACAACACCGTGCCCGCCTCCATGTTCGATCCCGTGGCCCGGAAAGTCATCGACTTAAAGCCCTGGCGCGCGCAATCGGACCCCGGCACCATCCAGCCCACCGGACCGGTGAATAACCTCACCTACAACGCCGGCGGCGCCTACAACTTCATCCGCTACGACGCCAAGCTCGATCACCAGTTCAACACCAATCACCGCATCTTCGGCCGCTACTCCCACGTCCGCCACCGCAGCCAGGACCGGCCCGTGCGCGAACTCACCGACGTGCTCTACGGCAACGTCTTTGTCCGGCCCCTCGATCAACGCAACGTGGCCGTCTCCGACACTTATACCTTCGGCCCCACGATGATCAACGAAATGCGCCTGGGCTTCAATCGCCGCTTGAACGTGGGTGAGCCCGAAAGCTTCGGCAAGGACTGGGCCAAGCAGTTGGGCATTCCCGGTGTGTCGCCCGAAACCTTCCCGGACTTTCAGAATCCCGGCGGCGCCCGTTTCTACGGCTTCGGCCCCGGCGGCCGCTCCGTCGACGTGGCCGAGGACTTCACCTTCCAGAACAACTTCACGAAGGTCAAAGGCGCGCACACCATGAAGTTCGGCTATGAGTTGATGCGGACGCGCTATAACTCCCTCGCGGCCGCCCTGCCCTCGGGCCAGTATCGGATGGCGGGTACGGAACTGCCCTTTACCCCCAACACCGGCAACGCCTTTGCCAGCTTCCTGCTCGGCACCGTGGGGCAAGGTGTCTTCCAGCGGAACAACGCCACCTGGCTCCCCCGCTGGTGGGCCCAGTCATTCTACGGGCAGACGGCCTGGCGCCCGCGGCGCAACCTGACCCTGGAACTCGGCGTCCGTTGGAGCTACGAGTCGCCCTTCTCCACGAAGTACGGCCAACAGTCGCAATTTGATCCGAATGCCACCGATCCGCTCACCGGTTTGCGCGGCGCCATCGTGCATGGCAAGGGTCTGCTGGCCAAACGCGATCTGAATAACTTCCAGCCCCGCCTGGGCATGGCTTGGAACTTACATCCCCGCGTCGTGATGCGCTCCAGCTTCGGCATGTACACGGTCGACTTGATGACCAATGGCCTGGGCCAGAACTTCGAAGAGTACATCGCCACGGCCAACGTCCAGCAGGCGCCCGGCGATCCGCGCCACGCCTTCCTGCTGTCGCAAGGGCCGGGGCCAATCTCCTTCACCGTCGCGCCCGATGGCAGTTCGCCCTTCCAAGGGACTAACTTCGGCGGCCGCAACGTCTCGTTCTTTGACCCCAACATGCGCCTGCCCTACGTGCTGATGTTCTCCACCGGCTTCCAGGTGCAACTCACCAAGAACTGGCTGATGGAAACCGTCTACCAGGGTTCCTCCGGCGTGGGGCTGCTCAACAACTGGGATATGAACGTGGTGCCGCTCAATATCTCCACCGATCCCAATCAGCTCCTCCAGATCTTCAACGCTTCGCAGAATTTCAAACCTTACCGCCAATTCGGCTCCATCCAGCACTATGCGAATTACGGCCACAACTCGCACCATTCCGGAACCTTCCGCATCGAGCGCCGCTTCGACGCCGGCATGACCTTGAACACCTTCTACCAGTTCGGCAAGACACTGAATGATGGCGACGACGACGGCGGCCGCAGCGGCATCACCTTCTACAATCGCCAACTGGAAAAAGCGCGCGCCAGTTACGACATCCGCCACCGGCTGGTGAGCGTGATGACTTACGAACTGCCCTTCGGCAAAGGCCGCAAATACATGTCCGGCGGCGGCATCAAGGACTATCTGCTGGGCGGCTGGGACTTTGCCTGGACGCAGACCTTCCAGAGCGGCCCGCCGGTGAATATCACCGCGGCCGGCAGCCCGAACCGCTATTTGCCCGGCATGGTGCGGCCCAATGCCGTGCTGCCCGCTGAGCAGATGAAGGTCACCAGCAACTACGAAGTCGGCAATCGCTTTCCGCTGGCCGCGCAGAACGTTTACTTCAACACCGGCGCGTTCGCCTATCCGCCGGCGTTCACGGCCGGCACGCTGGGCCGCAACGTCGTCGAGTCGCCCGGCTTGCGCTGGACCCAGTTGTCGCTGTCCAAGGATTTCCGCCTCACCGAGCGCGTCACCTTTACCCTGCGTTGGGATTGCAACAATCCCACCAAGGAACCGCAATTGGCGGATCCGGGCGCGGTCTACAACACGCAGAACCTCGCGCAGTTCGGCCGCTTCAGCGGGATCGGCCGGGGCAGCTTCTCCGACATCGGCACCGCGCGCATGCATCACATCATGGTGGGCCGCGTGCAGTGGTAGGGCCGCTGCTTCTCTTCACCCTGTTGGCCCAACTGCCGCCCTTGCCCGCGCCGCAGGCGATTCCGCGTCCGGCCGCCGCCACCGATGCGCCTTATGCGCCACAGGCCATCCTGCCCGGCGGCATCGTGGTGCCGCTCTATCCGGCCGGCTCGCCGTTTCTCAAAGCGGATCGCGTGAGAGAAGCCGAAGTCTACAACATGAGCCAGGCCGTGCCGGGACGCATTTCCAGCATCGTCAACATCCACAATCCCTCCATCGAGGTCCACCTCGTGGAACGCGGCATCAACACCGGCGCGGCGATCATCCTCTGCGCCGGCGGCGGGCACAACACGCTCAATGTCGGTGGCGAAGCGGCGGACTTCGTGCCGTTCTTCTACAATTACGGCGTCAACACCGTCATCCTGCGCAATCGCCTCCGCAAGGATGGCTACGTCGCCGAAGTGGACGCCGTCAACGATGCGCATCAAGCCATTCGCCTGGTGCGCGCCTACGCCAAAGAATGGAACCTTGACCCCCAAAAGATCGGCATCATGGGCTTTTCCGCCGGCGCCGAACTCTCCGCCCCCGCCGCGGTGCTCTACGAGAAATTCGACCAGGCCCACCGCGAGGGTCCGCTGGCGGGCGTCTCCTCCCGGCCGGACTTTACCGGCATCATCTATCCGGGGCCGTCACCCTTCGCCCGCAACCGCACCGCGCCGGAGATTCCTCGCTCCGTGCCCCCGGCGTTCATCGCCTCGGCGGGCCCCGGTGACCGGGTTCACGCCATCTGGGCCCTGGATTACTATTCGGCCATGCTCGCCCTGGGCGTGCCTAACATCGAGTTGCATCTCTACGGCAACGGCCGCCACCCGGGGGATGCCCTGCCCGATGGCTCCCGCATGAGCGGCGGCCTTACTGATCGCAACGGCATCCCCTTCGGCACCTGGCAGTACCGGTTTATCGATTGGTTCCGCGATCTCGGCTTCCTGCAAAAACCGGGCGTGGAAACCAAAGCCGCCCGCGACAGCGCAACGTTTGAGAAGGCGCCGCCCCTGCGCCCCTTTGCGCCGCCCGTCAAGAAGCAGTGAACTACCGGCGTGGCTCCGGCGACAGCAGCGGCCGGATCGCGCCAATCAAGTAAAGCGACCCGGTAAACACCACCACGTCCTCCGGCTCGGCCTGCCGAGCCAGCTCGATCGCCTCCTTCACCGTCGCCGCGATCACCGGCCGCGCCGCCCGCGCACATGGCAACTCGGCAATCTCCCCCGGCGGCAGCGCGCGCGCCTGATCCGGCGCCGCCAGAATCAATCTGCTCGCCAACGGAAACAACAGGCTGCCAATCTCCTCCACCTGTTTATCGGCCATCACGCCGAACACCATCCAAATGCGGCGGCCGCGATAGAAGTGACGCAAATGCGCCGCCAGCGCCCGCGCGCCCGCCACGTTGTGCGCGCCGTCCAGCAGCACCTCAGGCCGCTCGCCCACGCGCTCCAGGCGGCCCGGCCAGCGTGCCTCGGCGATGCCCGCCGTGATCTGCTCCGGCG
Organism: Ottelia alismoides; assembly: GCA_037367405.1. Lineage (NCBI taxonomy): Eukaryota > Viridiplantae > Streptophyta > Magnoliopsida > Alismatales > Hydrocharitaceae > Ottelia > Ottelia alismoides. The sequence continues at coordinate 12,317 of JAZKJV010005631.1, forward strand.
CCAGGCCCAGCGTGGCCAGCGCCACCGCCGCCGTACGCGAATTCTCCACCTGATGCGGCCCCGCCAGCGGACACTTCACTTCCATGCTGCCGCCGCCGGGCGTCCGCAAGCGATAGCGATTGCCATAGGCCGTCAGCCGCAACTCGTCAATGCGCCATTCGGCGGCGCGGATCAGCCCGGCCGCCTGGGCCTCGGCAGCCGCCTCAATGGGCCGGGCGGCTCCCGCGTGCTGCCGCGCGCTCACCACCGGCACCCCGGGCTTGATGATCCCCGCCTTCTCATAGGCGATCTGCTCAATGGTGTCGCCTAGCCACTGCTGGTGATCGATATCCACCGGCGTAATGACGCTCAGCTTCGGCTGCACGACATTGGTAGCGTCCAGCCGGCCGCCCAGGCCTACTTCCAGCACCACCGTATCCACGCGCTTTTCCTGAAAGAGCAGAAACGCGATCGCGGTGAGCGACTCAAAATAGGTGGGGTGCATGTCGAGCTCGCCCCTCGCCACCATCGTCTCGGCGCACCCGTGCAAGTGATCAAAGGCGCGGCTGAACTCTTCGGCCGTCACCGGCTGGCCGTCGATCTGGATTCGCTCGGTGGGGTCCACCAAATGCGGCGACGTGTAAAGACCCGTCCGCACGCCCGCGCGGCGCAACCCGGCCGCGATCATCGCGCAAGTGGAGCCTTTGCCATTGGTGCCCGCCACGTGCACAAATTGGCAGGCCCGCTCCGGGTGGCCCAGGCCGGCCATCAAGGCACGCATCCGGTCCAGCCCCAGCTTGACGGACTTCACCTCGTTGCCGAGGGCGTAAAGATAACGGACGGACGATGGATAATCCACTTATTTCGGGGAGGCGCTGCTTCCGGCCGATGAACTGCCAGAACCGCTATTGTAGCCCGAGGCCACCTGCACAAAACGAGGAAAATCCTGCAGCGAACGGCGCTTCAAGTTGGCCAGCACCAAGGCGCGCGACTGCGCCTGCATCCGTGCCTGCATCCGCGCCGCCGGCGCCCTTGCCTGCCCCGCTATCTTGGCCTGCCCCGCCCCATCCCACGAAAACAAGTTCGACGCCGCCAGGCCCGCCTTGATCTGCACCGTGCCGCTCGTTGCCGCCCCTAGCGCGACGTTCACCTGAAACAGCGCCTGTCCGCCACTGCCCCCCGCAAACAGGATCTCGGCCTTCTGCCCGTTCACCAGCGCCTCCACCGGGAGCACCGGGCGCGACGTGGCTTCGTTCACCCGGCCCAGGCCGATGCAGTAAACCTCCAGCACATCGGCCACCCGCCGCACGCCCACCACCTCCGGCGACGCGGGCATCGCGCTGAGTTCCAGCGTATTGGACTCCACGCCCGGCTGGCGAATCGCGATCCGCCAGCTCGGCACGTCCAGATTCGGCAGGATGAGCGAAAGCTCCTCGGCGGTATTCCGGAAGACAATCGCCGCGCGGCCATTGACCATCGCCTGCACGCGGCCCGCGAGATTCGCGCCGGTCAGCTTCACAATGCCATTGGCCGGGGCCGCTTCGGCCGCTGCCGCCCCCAGCGTGGGCAATCGCGGTGCCAGATCCTCCCGCTTCAGCCGGACATCGAAGCGCACCGTGGCGCCGGCCGCGATCTCCTGCGCCGGCGTGCGGTAGATCTCCTGCCCATTGCGCGCCAGCCGCACAAAGTAGCGATCCGGCGGCAAATCCACCGCGCCAAAATAGCCTTGCGCATCCGTCAGCCCCGTGCTCACTGTCGTGCCCGGCCGGGTGTCGGACTCGATGGCGGCCTCCACGCCGTCCACCATCCACCCCGGCGCACCCTCCACCGTGAACTCGCCCAGCAGATGCCCGCGCTCGGGCCTCGCCTTCCACGGCAGCTCCGGCGGGCGGGCATCGGCGCCAAACAGGGCGTGGGCCCGCGCGTAGAAGTCGGCATTCGGCTCCATCGGCCGCCCCGCCGCGTCCTGCAGGTTCGTATTGGCGTAGCTATAGAACGCCACGCCGCTCACGCGATTGCCCGCGCGCGACGGCGCCAGGGCGCGGCGCAACTGCTCCATCCCGCCCGCGATCGGGCTCAGATAGTTGCCCAGCCCCACCAGCGTCATCCGCCGGTATTGCCGGTCCTTCTCAAACTCGATCCAACGGTCGAAGAACGGCCCGTTGCGTGGCTCGGCGAAATAGTTCATCGGCATCGCGATATCCAGAATGCCCTCTTCCAGCCAGGCGCGCCAATCCTGGTAGACGGCCGCATAAGCGTCGCGCGTGCGGTATTCGGCGTCGTTCAACGGACCGTTGCCCCAGGTGATCAAGGCGCCCGATACCTTCACCTTCGGCTTGGCTTCGTTCACTCGCAAATACACCTGCCGGACGAATTGTGTCACCTGCCGGCGGCGAAAATCGGTCCAACGCGCGTCGGTGCTGCGCGGCTGTCCCTCGCTCAGTTCCTGGCGTTGGAACCGGTCGAGCGCGCGCGGATTGTAGCCATGGTCGCCGCTCGTGCCCGCCGGTTCGGGATACCGGATGTAATCCAGGTGGACGCCGTCAATGTCGTAGTTCTTCACCACATGCAGAATCACGTCGGCGGTATGCCGCGTCACACCCGGATGCCCCATATCGACATAGTTCTGCGATACCTGGCCGCTGCTGCCCACCGTCATCCACATCTCCTCGCCGGCGGCCCGCGGCCCGTGCTGGTTGAAGATGTGTTTCGGGTCGCGCGGCGGCGTGGCCGACAGCCAGATGGGTGTAATCGTGAACCAGGCGTGTACCTCGATGCCGCGCGGATGCGCCCGCTCGATCAGATACTGCAGCGGATCGAAACTGGCCGCCCACGCCGCATCCTCGGCCGGAGGCTCCAGCGAATTCAGGTAGAAGGAGTTGCCCCGCTGGCGTGCCTGAATGATGATGGCGTTGGCGCGCGAGGCCACCACGTCCTCGATCATCTGGTCCACCTGCGCCGGGCTCTTAAAGCCGCGATTGAAGGCGTCGGCCCAATAGGCGCGGTATTGTTGGGCCGGTTGCGCCGAGGCCACCTGGACGCCCACCGTTAGCGCGCAAAGACCGAGTGCCAGCGATATTTGCCAAAACATGGAGAGATTAGCAACAGGGTAGCAACCCTGGGGACTAAGGGGAAAATCGGAGGAAGGGCCTCAGGTCTTTAGGGTCACTAGACAAGCCGGCGCTTTTGTTGTAATGTACTTTGTATGACAAAGTACATGCCGCATACTCCCAACTCCCGCGCCTGGCGCGAATACTTTGCCGCCAACACCTGGCCTCCCCTTCCCGACGGCCGGCCTCTCGACCCCGCCGAACGCCGCCTCCTGGCCGCCTCCCTCCCGCAGTTCCAACTCGGCGAAGGCGCGCAAGGACGCTCCTTCCGGCGCCGCGCCGCCGCCTTCGGCGAGCGCCAGGGCGACCCGGATTTCCTTCCCGCCATCGCCGCCTTCATCGCCGAGGAACACCGCCACAGCGAACAACTGGGCCTATTCCTCGACCGCGAGGGCATTCCCCGCCTGGCGCAAGATCCGGTCGACGGCCTCTTCCGCTGGCTGCGCAAACGCGCCGGCCTCCGCCTCATGGTGGCCGTGCTGGTCTCGGCCGAGGTGGTGGCCTTTCCGTACTACCGCGCCGTGCGCAACGCCACCGGCTGCGCCCATCTACAGGCGCTCTGCACGCAGATTCTCCGCGACGAGTCGGCGCACCTGCGCTTTCAGGGCTACACGCTGCGGCGCCTGGGTCACGGCGTGGCCTGGATCTGGCTGCATCGCCTGGCGGTGCTGGTGGCCACGCTCACGGTCTTCTTTCAGCACGGCCCCGTGGCGCGCGCCGGCGGCTACCGGCTCGGCACCTGGCTGGCCGATTCCTTCCACGCCCTCAAGATCGTGGAGAACGCCGCCGGGCCGGCCCGCGCCCGCGGCGCCTTAACGCGCATGGTCGCCTCCGCCGGATAGCTGTCGCCTCCGCCGGATAGCTACGGCCGCAGCTTTACGCGGTCGCCGGCCTTCCAACGAACCGTCTCGATCTGTCCGCCCTGCCAGCGCAGCCAAAACGCGCCGCCGCGGCCCACCACGCGGGCCGAGCCATCGCGTTCCACCAGCAACGCTGTCCGCTCGTCCAAACCCAAGCCGCGGATCTCCGGGCAAGCCGCGCGCAGCCTCGTCACAAACACCCGCAGGCGCCCCATCCGATTCCGCTCGGAAAAGTGGCTGTCGGTGATCAAACACTCCAGGCCGGGCAAATGAAACAAGCCCCGCACCAGCGCCACTTGGGCGCCGCCGGGGTCGCCCTCGGCTTCGGCGCTGGTCACCGAACCATGTTCAGCCGAAAAGCCAAACTCGCCAAGCACGGCCAGCCCCGCGCTAGTGCCGCCCACCGGCACGCCGCGCCGCGCCGCCTCATCCACTGCCGCCGCCACCGGCGTACCGCGCCACCAGCGCACATAGTTCCATTGATTGCCCCCCGCCAGAAAAATGGCATCCGCCTGCCGGATGCGCTCCAGCACAAACGGATCGCGCGCGGCCGCCGCGGCGTGAAAGACGATCGTCTCAAGCGAATCCACCGGCCCCAGCTCGGCCAAAAACGCGTGATAGCCATCCGCGCCGGACGCCCGCAAGATCAGCACATCGCCGCCCGGTGCCTGCTGCAAAAACCAGCGAAAGGCCTCAGGGTCGTCCCGCCCGCCTCCGATCAACAGGTAGCCGCCGGGCCGCGCCGTCTGGGCGTCGGCACCCGAGCCGCTCAGATAGTAAGTGAAATCGGCCGCGCCCAGCGCGGCCCCCATCAGCAGCAACAAGGCAAGGCGCACCTCTTCAGTCTACGGGTAGACTGAAGGCTTGAAAGTCCTCGCCCTCACCGTTGCCGTCATCCTCGCCAACGTCGCCGGCAATCTCGCCCTCGACCAGGGCTCCAAACACGGCGGCACCGACCTGCTCGGCAAATTCACCCACCCCCTCGTCCTAGTGGGCGTTGGCTTACTCATCCTCTGGACCCTGCTCAAGATGACGCTCCTCACCCACGTCGACCTCAGCTTCTACCTGCCCGTGACCAGCGTCGGCTATGCCCTAAATGCCCTGGCCGGCTGGGCCTTTCTCGGAGAGCAAATCAGCCCCCGCCGATGGGCAGGAATCGCGCTCATTACCGCCGGCGCCTACCTCGCAGGACTCACCCAAAAAGGTAGCCTCGAAGAGGGGAAATCATGAACCCCTGGATACTGGTGTCCGGTGTAGTAGTGTCCACATTACTAGCCGATCTTCTCCAGAGCCAGGCGATGAAAAGGCATGGGGCCATCTCCGATTTTCGGCCTCACCACCTCTCCCGCCAATGGGTGAGAATGCTGCAATTGACGCCCGTCTTGCTGTCCGTTTTCTTCATGGCCTCGTCCTTTTTCTGCTTCCTTAAGTTATTGGAAATAAGCGCATTAAGCTTCGCCGTACCCGCAACTGCGGGGAGCATCGTAGTCGAAACGGCAGTGGCGCGAGTCGCACTCGGGGAGAGGGTGACACCCCTGCGCTGGTTAGGTATCTCGCTGGTTGCGCTAGGGGTGCTCCTCCTCGCGGGCGAAAGTTAACTTTCTGAATAAACCTTAACCCCGATTCCCTTGCACGCCCCCATCTGGGGCGCTATGCTCAGTAACAAGTTCGGGAACTTGTAGGTCAGAGACACACAAAAAAAGAACTAAAAAACTTATGTAGCAGTTGTGAACGCAACTGCGAAGGGGGCTGAACTGTGCCAACTGGAGTATTGTTGGTTGAAGATCATGCAGTAGTACGCGATGGCATCAAGGCGCTCTTGGAGCGCCACGAGGAGTACATCATCGCGGGGGAGAGCACGACGGCAACAGACGCGATTGACGCATGTCAGCGCCTGCTGCCGGATATGGTGATCCTAGATATTGGACTTCCGGGGGTGAGTGGACTGGAGATCATCCCGGAATTGCAGAAGGCGTCGCCTGGCACCCGCATCCTGGTGCTTTCGGCTTCGGAGGACCGGTTCTCGGTGATTGCGGCGATTCAGGCGGGCGCGCGGGGATACGTGCCCAAGGGAGCCACGGCGCACGAGCTTCTCATTGCGGTGCGCACCGTTCTGCAGGGCGGCACTTACTTGAGCCCGGCTGCCTCGGCCCACTTGATGGACCGGCTCCAACGCGGCCGCAACGAAACGGCCCTGGAACCCGACGCCATCGCCAAGCTGACGCCTCGGGAGCGGCAGATTGTGCGTATGATCGCCGAGGGGCACTCCACCAAGGAGATCGCGGTGGTGCTCAATTTGGGCGTCAACACGATCCGCAGCTACCGCAAGAACTTGATGGCCAAGCTCGGCCTGAGCAGTGCCGTGGCGCTTACGCGCTGGGCGCTGAGTCATGGTTTGGCGCAGCCGCCCAAGTCCAACGAGCCGCCGAAGTCCAACGCGGCTTCCGCCTAGACTCTCTCAAACAAAGTAGTCCCTAACAAAGCGAAGCAGCGGGGTCCCCAAGGGGGACTCCCGCTGCAACGGAACATCAATTCCTGCGTCCCGCTCTTATTAGGAGCCGGTACCGCTGGCGTTCGTCATCACCGAACCGATCTTCGAGAAGATCGTCGAGATGCTGGTCGCCACGTTCGGCATGATGGCGCCGGCCGCCACGGCCACAAATCCCGCCATCAAAGCGTATTCAATCAAGTCCTGACCACGGGTGTCCTTGAGGATCCGCAGCTTCAGAGCAAAGTTCTTGAGGTTCTTCATGTTTGGTAGCTCCCCTCCTTAAAGGAAGTGTCTGATGTCTCCACTCTAATGGGGATCAGCTTTCCCACCAATCAGGAGATCCCCTCGGCTACCCCGGGATTCCACCTTACGCCACCGGGCCCGCCCGGTTACGCGCTCGCGGCCGGCACCAGCGTCTTGGCATACAGCGCCGCCCCCGTCACATCCCGCAGCGTCACCACCATCTCCTCACTCCGCTCAATCCGGATCTCTCCAAAAAACTGCATCCCCGCAGCCGGGCTCAGCCCTCCCTGCCCCGCCGGCGGATGCTTCTGATACACCACCTCAATCCCAAACGTGTCGTCCGTCGCCCCCGGCCCAAAGGTCCCCGCATGCAACGGCCCCGACATAAACTCCCAAAACGGCGAGAACTCCCGGAATCGCGCCCGGTCCGGATGATAGTGATGCGCCGCCGTGTAGTGGGTATCGGCCGTGATCCACACCACGTTGCTCACATTCCGGGTTGCCTGCAACAGCCGCGCAATCTCCAGTTCGCGCCCGAGCGCCGGCCCCCCGCCGTTGGCCGCGTTCTCAAACATCGGCCGCCCCTGCGCGTCGCGCCCGTCGCCCACAATGATCCCGATCGGCATATCGGCGGCGATCACCTTCCAGGTCGCGCGCGACTGCTTCAATCCGTCGATCAACCATTGCACCTGCGGCCGACCCAAATAGGGCGTCTCGGCCGGCTGCCGGTTAAAGTCGTTGGCCGCGCGATAGCTGCGCATATCCACCACAAAGAGATCCAGCAGCGGCCCATACGGAATCCGCCGGTAGACGCGCGATGGCTCCGCCGGCGCAAAGCGCATCGGCGCATACTCCAGAAACGCCTTGCGCGCGCGCTGCACCAGCGTCGCAATCTGCTTCTCGGTGTAGCGCGGATCATTGCTCAAATCCTTGCCCGGCGACCAGTTATTCAGCACCTCATGGTCGTCCCACTGCCACACCTGGGCCGTCTCGGCATTAAAGCGCCGCACGTTTTCATCCAGCAGATTGTAGCGGTGGTTGCCGCGGAATTCCGCCAATGTCTCGGCCACCTTCGACTTCTCCGGCGTCACCACGTTGCGCCACACCGAACGGTCCGGCAGCACCACGCTCTCGGCAATCGGCCCATCGGCATAGATCGTATCGCCGGAATGGACGAACAAATCGGCCTCGGCCCGCCGCATCGTCTCAAACATCCGCATGCCGCCGCGCTCCCGGTCGATGCCCCAACCCTGCCCGCAGACATCACCGCCCCAAATCAAAGAAACGCCCGCTTGTTTCACAGCCGGCGGAGTCTTGAAGCTGCCCTTTACCGGTTCGCTCCACGAGTTCTTCGTCCCCAAATCCTCAAAGACTACCTCGTACTCCAGCCTTTGCCCCGGCGGCAAACCGCTCAAATCCAGGTGACCCGTAAAGTCCGTCTCCGGCCCACACACCGGCCCCACATACCGCCGCAGACTGCCGCGCGGGCCTGCCTTGACATTCACCACCATCCGCGCCGCCCGGTCACAACGGGACCAGATCACCGCGCGTCCCGGCACCACGTCGCCCGCCATCACGCCTTGCGCCGCCGTAGGCACCGCCGCGCGCACCAAAGCCGGTGCCCCCGCCAGAAAAAAAGAACGCCTTGTGAGCTTCACATCACCATCTTAGGCGCCGCCCATGACGGCCGCGCAACAAACCAAACGCTCCACTCCGGGCGCTCACTCGCCTTTGATCACCACCTTGCGAAACGCGCCCGTCTCAAAAAACGAACCCAAACCCACCCGGCCTTCCGTCAAGCTCACATCCACCGCCTCCAGCGAAGGGTTGCGCTTGCCATCCACCTCGGCGTAAACGCGGCCCGTCCGCCCGTCATGCACCACCTTTACCTTGATCCACTCGGTGGTGGGCAGAGTGCCCGGTCCCAACGCCTTGCTGATCCGCACGCGCTCGCCCCCGTAGACATGAAACACGCCGTTATGGACGATCACCTTTTCGGCGCTATCGGAAGAAAGGTGCACGTAGTCGTAGTGCGCCGCATCGCGCCAGGCGTAGAGCACAATCATCGACTTGCCCACCCGCTGCATCTCACACTCGATCGTCACCTTCTGAAACGCCTTGGTCCGGGCCACCGCCTGATGCACGGGCCGCCGCGGCGATGGATCCTTCGTCGGGTTCGTCACCTGGCGCAATACTTCCTGGCCGTCCACCGTCTCCACTTTCCAGTGAGCAGCGTCCGGCACCTCCCATTCGTAGCCAAAAGCCTTCACCACATCAGTGGCCGCTAACGGAAGCGCCAGAACCAGGGGCGCCAGGAAACGAAAAAGCATCTTCAAAGTCTATCCAACTGGCCCCGGGATTGCGTCATCCTAGGGATGTCATGCGGACACTCTACGCTTTTCTCTTTTGTTCGCTGCTTGCGGCGCAGGATCCAAAGGTAACGCGCATTGCGATTGGGGTCGAACCCGGCACCCGCCTCCGCCCCACTGAATCGGCCGTGCTGCTGGTCAAGGTCTACGGCGAAATCGCCGGCGTCAACAACGGCAAAGAGGGCCGGCTGCGCCAGGCGGGCTTCAGCCTCAACGTTTCGCCCAACGACGGTGGCTCCCTCTCCAAACCCTTCCGCTATCAGGGCACCGACAACGAACCCATCATCGAAGCCGCGGGCTCGAAGTTTGCCTCCATCTTCCGCAATATGTCGAGCCAATACACCCTGAAGGACGCCGTGGTCTATCACGCGCCGGAAAAGCCCGGCAAGTATCGCGTGGAAGCGGTGATCGGCGCCGTCCGGGGCGAAGTGGAAATCGAGGTCGCGGCCGACGCTCCCACCCAGGCCAAGCCCGAACGCTGGAACTTTACCCGCGAACGCCGCCCCAACGATCCCTACCGGCCCCTGGCCGAACACTGGGCCCCCTTCGTCGCCCAGGAAACCTGGTTCGACTGGCGCGCCGACGCCCTCTGCCGCTCCGACTATGACGGCGACTGGAACCTGGCTAACAATTGGGACAATCTCGGCACCGGCTCCACTCAGGCTTACGTCTACTACGCCGCCATCGAGAGCGAGTCGCACTGGTTCCTCATCTACAACTTCTTCCACGCCCGCGACTATTCCGACAACTGCGTCATGGGCACCTGCCACGAGAACGACAACGAGGGCGTCATTCTCACCGTCCGCAAGGATGGCTCACCCATGGGCAAGTTGGAGGCCATGGAGACCCTGGCGCACAACAACGTCTACTCCTACACCAACGATCCGGAGATCAAGGGCGGCGCCCACAACATCGAGGCGAAAATCTACTTCCACGAAGGCTCCCACCCGGTGGTCTTCCTCGAAGCCGGCGGTCACGGCGCCCTTGGCGGCGGCGACAAGAAATCCTTCTTCGACGCCGAGCGTTTCACCTGGAAACAAAACACCGGCATCACCTACGTCTACAAGGGCACGGCCGAGCGCCCGCGCCATGCCCTCGACCGTCAGGTCGGCTATGAGCTGCTGCCCATCTATCACCACTGGTGGCCGCGCGCCCAGCCCGGCGCCGGCGACCGCGCCCTCAGCGCCTATTACAAATACACCCCCGTCGGCAACCGGCCCGCCATGAAGGCCGACTCGATCGGCGGCTCCTTCCTCGGCATCAAGCACGGCGCCGACAAAGCCAAGCCCTTCTGGGGCTGGCACGACGAAGCCACCCGCCGCCGCAAGATTCTCGCCACCGGACAATGGGGCGCCGACCCCGCCTACGCCGTCTCGCAGAATCTACGCTTCCCCGCCTCGCGCCCCGTCTCGGTCAACTACGTCTATAACCCCTACCTCAATGCCGGCGGCCGCGAAGAACCGATTCCGCCCGCCTTCGTCGCCGCCAACGCCACGGAAGACGGCGCCGCCGCCGCTGCCTCTCTGCCCGTAACGCCCGCCGCCAACGCGCCGCTCTCCCCCATCACGCCCGCCCCGGCCTCCGGCCTGGCCGAGGCCGACGAGGGGAGCTGCGAGATCGACGTCACCGTCGACGGCGCCCTCGCCTTCCGCGTCCTCGGCTCGGCGCCCGCCTTCGAACTTCTCGAAGGCGCCCCCCAGCAGCTAAAAGCCTCCGCCTGCACCGCCGCCAAGCCCGGCACCGGCGACTTTGAATACACCTTCGAAAAGCGCAGCGGCCGCGGCGAGGCCAAACTCACCGACGCCACCTTGGGACGCGTCGAAATTCGCGACCCCGCCCGAGGCGCCGGCGACTATAAGGTGGTCCTGCGTTGGAAGCGCCGCGGCTTCTTTGGCCGCTAAGGCAAGCCCAGCCAGCCCCGCGCCCGCCCTCTTGCGTAAGCAAGGGGGCGCGCCCGCGCCGCCACCCTTACTCCGCCCCGTAAATCTCCGCCAGCGGCAACTCAATACCCAACGACGCCAACGCCACCACCGCCCCGCGGCCGGCAAACTCCTCAAAGATCCACTGCGTCGCCGACACCCGGCGATAAAGATCCACCTGTGGCTTCTCCTGCGCCACCAGCAGATACTCCTCAATCGAAGGAACCCCCCGGTACAGCGCAAACTTGCCGTGCGAGTCAAACCCCTCGGTCGACGGCGACAGAATCTCCACCACCACCTTCGGGTTCGTCAACGTATCCACTTTCTCATCGGTGAACTTCGGTTCGCCGCACACGACCACCAGATCGGGATAGACAAACTTCGTCGGCGACACTCGGGTACGCGGCGCTACTAATAGGTCGCAATTCCTTCCGCGCAACCGGGTTCCCACCGCCACCGTGAAATCCGCCGCCCGGTCCAGCGCCAGATACTCTTCCACCGTCAACTTCGGTTGCGCCAAGCCTCCCATCCCCCCCATTCTAAGCCCAACCAGCCATTTTCCGCCTGGATGTTATACTCATCCATAGGACCCACCGTCGGTCACCGGCGTTCGCCACTCACTCCTTCAAACAACACACGCAGAGGACACACATGAAGATTTTTCTCGATACCGCCAATCTCGACGAACTCAAACAAGGCGCCGCCTGGGGCATTGTCGACGGCGTCACCACCAACCCCTCGCTCATCGCCAAAGAAGGCCGCCCCATCGAAGAACAGGTCGCCCGCATCTGCGACATCGTCGATGGCGATATCAGTGCCGAAGTTGTGGCCATCGAGTCCAAGGAAATGATCACCGAGGGCCGCAAACTCGCCAAGATCCACAAGAACATCATCGTCAAGCTGCCCCTCATCCGCGACGGCATCGTCGCCTGCTCCACCTTGAGCAAAGAAGGCATCCGCTGCAACGTCACCCTCTGCTTCAGCGCCGCCCAGGCGCTCCTGGCCGCCAAGGCCGGCGCCTACTTCATCAGCCCCTTCGTCGGCCGCTTCGACGACATCGCCTTTGAAGGCATGGACCTCATCCGTTCCATCTGCCACATCTACGACAACTACGGTTTCAAGACCCAGGTGCTCGCCGCCTCGCTCCGCTCGCCGCTCCACATTGTCCAGGCCGCCGAAGCCGGCGCCCACATCGGCACCATGCCGTTCAAGGTTCTCGATCAGCTCTTCAACCACCCCCTCACCGACAAGGGCCTCGCCCAATTCCTCGCCGACCACAAGAAAGCCTTCGAACAAAAGTAACCCGTGCCCACCGGAACGCTCCTGGCCCTTCTCGGCATCGTTCTGGCCTTCGCCATCGCCGGCTGGACCTGGTGGCGCGGCCGGATCTCTCCGGAAGAAAAGGAGCGTCAACGCCGCCATCTGGTGCATCAAGAGGGAAGAATTATTGAGGCCCTCGTCACCGGCGTCGACGGCGACACGGTTTTTTACCAATATTCTCTGCGCGGTGTGGAATACAACACCGCGCAGGATTGCTCCACTCTTAGCTCGCGCCTGCCCACCCCGCGGGACCTTCTGGTCGGGGTGGCCTCGTGCAAATACCACCGCTCGAACCCGGCCAACTCCATCGTCATCTGCGAAGAGTGGAACGGGCTCAGTAAGAATTGAAAGGACAACCCCTCCCGATGAAAAAGCTCATCTGCGCCGCCCTGCTCGCGGCCTTCTCCCTCGTGGCCGCCGACACCCCGTCCAGCGTCGTCCACGTCATCAACGTGAAGTTCAAGGCCGATGCCCCCAAGGCCGACGTCGACGACGCCATCGCCTCCATCGGCGAAATGGCCCGTAAGTTCCCCACCACCGGCATCCTCCGCGCCTGGCTCAAGCCCATCAATGTCCAGGGCGGCGATTCCGGCTTCACCCACTGCCTCGTCATGGAGTTTAAGGACGCCGCCGCGCTCAAAGCCTACGCCGGCAGCGACGCGCAGAAATGGTGGTACGCCAAGTGGGAAAAGGTCCGCGAACTGTCGAACACCCACGACGTGACCAACCAGTTCCAGATGCCCAAGACCGTCATGCACGTCATCAATGTGAAGTTCAAGGACGTTCCCAAGGCCCAGATCGACGGGGCCATCAACAGCATCCGCGACATGGCCACCAGCTTCCCGGAAGCCGGCATCCTCCGCGTCTGGATCCAGCCCATCCTCGTCCAGGGCGGCGCCTCCAAGTTCACCCATTGCCTGGTGATGGAGTTCAAGGACGCGGCAGCGCTCAAGGCCTACTCCGGCAGCGCGGCCCAGAAGTGGTGGTACGAGAAGTGGCTCCCCATCCGCGAACTCTCCAACACCCACGACGTGTCGAACTAACTTCGCCGCCGATCGCAAGATCACAAAACGCCAGAACCCCAAAACGCCAAAACCACAAGCCCCGCGTCCAAGCGGGGCTTTCTCTTTGCGGTCAAGCGATCTCCAAGGCCCGTCGGAGGTCCGCCCCCTCGACACTCTAAGCCCCCCGGCGCTTCTTGCCCCGCACATACTGGGCGAACGCCAACCCCACGCCAATCATCGTCCACGTGGAAGGCTCCGGAACGGAAAGCGGCACCAGCAGGTCGCTGTGGAAAACGCCCCGGGGGCGAACGTGAACACGCGCCCGCGGTCCAGATCGCCCGCGAAGTATCCCGCCCCTGGGATGTTGAAACTCGCGTTGCCCGCCGCCAGCGAGCCCGTCGGCACATTCGGGGTGATCCCCGTCGTGTACTGCGCGACCCCATTCACATAGAAAGTGGTTGTCCCGCCAGAACGCACCAGCGCCAGCGTCACCCATTGGTTAGCAACAACAGCTGTTCCCTGAAAGAACAGTCCGCCCAGCAGCGCGCCCCACGTTCCGCCGGCCTGATACAACCCCCAACCGTTCGCGGTCGGGTCGCCATTGTAGAAAATCACCTGCGCAGCCGACGGTGTGTTGTCCGAAGAGACCAGCACTTCGATCCCGAAATCGTTCGTCAGCGTCGAAACTACTGACCGGCTAAAGCCCGGCGCGGTGCGTTCAGGCTGATACCGATCCCGGTCGGCGTGGTCACGTAGGTGGCGCTCCCGGCCAGGTTCAAGGTGAAGCCGTTGCCGGTGCTGTCCAAAGTCGTGGAGTTGACGATGCTGCCAACCACCGCGCCCGGGTCAATGTCGCCGAATCGATAGTCGGCCACCACCACGATAGACCCCGGCGCCGGAACGGCCAGCAGGAGCCCAAAAACACACACGGAAATACAGATAAATGGAGGGAGAGAGAAGCGTTTCATATTTGTTTGGCCATGGAGTATACACCATTCGTGGGGAAAAATCCAAGCAGCGGCCCTCCCTGGAACTCGACCCCGCCCGCCCCGGATGGACTACACTTCGGTCCGGAATCAAGCCGTCCTCCGAGCGGATAGAAGGTTGCCTTCGGGTGCTGTGCATTCGGCCGGAGCCGATGGCCTCCGTCTCGGCCATCCGGCGTAGCGTGGTCACAGGACCGTGACTCTGCAGGAAACATCGCTCATCGGGGTAGCCCGGCAGCTTCCTCCAGACGAGGCTCGGAAAGTATTGCATTGGGCACGAAAATTATGTCAAACCCACCGGCTCCACGGTCGAGTATGGGCTAGTGCGCGTCCAAGACGTCGCAACGTCGAGACAAAGAACGGGCGACTTACGGATTGGAAGCTCCCGGTAAGGGGGGCAATCCAAGCTCCTTCAGAAACGCGTTGTGCTTCGCCGTTGACTCCCGAATCTGCTCCTCAATCGCAACCAGCTCCTGATGCGTGGCCGACAGATCGATGGCGACCTCATCGATGGCCGTGCTGACATAGCGCGAGATGTTCAGGCTGTACCCATGCCCTCGATCTCGCTCATCTCCACCCGACGGGCGTACCGCTCAATCGGCTTCTCTGGCCGAACCCGATACGTCTCAATGATCCGGTCGATGTGCTCATCGGTCATGTAGTTCTGCCGCTTGCCCTTTGCGTAGTTTTCCGGGCCACTGGCGTTGATGAACAGCACGTCATCCGGTTTCTTGCACCGCTTGAGCACCAGGATGCACACCGGGATACCCGTTGAGTAGAACAGGTTTGCGGGCAACCCGATCACCGTATCGATGTGCCCGTCCTTCAGCAGCTTCGTCCGAATGCGCTCCTCCGCGCCGCCCCGGAACAGCACGCCGTGCGGCAGGATGATCGCCATCACTCCCTGGTCTTTGAGGTAGTGGAACCCGTGCAGGAGGAACGCGAAGTCGGCGGCGGACTTGGGAGCCAGTCCGTGGTTCTTGAACCGCACATCCTCGCCCAGCGCCTCGGTCGGCTCCCAGCGGTAGCTGAACGGCGGATTGGCCACCACTGCGTCGAACTTGGGCATTTTCGCCGGGTTGGTCTCCCGGAGCATGTCCCAGTCGTTAGTCAAGGAATCGCCGTGATAAATCTCGAACTCGCTGTCCTTCACCCCATGCAGCAGCATGTTCATTCGGGCGAGGTTGTACGTGGTGATGTTCTTCTCCTGCCCGTAAATCTTCCCGATCGCCCCACCCGCCTCCGTCATGTGACGGCGAACGTTGAGCAAGAGCGAGCCGGAGCCACAGGCGAAATCAAGGACACTCTCCAGCCGCTTCCGTCGGCCGCTCGCGGGCTCCTGGCTGTCCAGAGTCACGATCGCCGAGAGAATGTCGGAAATCCTCTGCGGGGTATAAAACTCACCCGCCTTCTTTCCCGACCCGGCGGCGAACTGGCCCAGCAGGTACTCGTAAGCATCGCCCAGCGTGTCGGTGCCGTTGGAGAACTCCGCCAAACCCTCAGCAATCTTGCTGATGATCGCGCAGAGCCGCGTGTTGCGCTCCTCGTACTTCCGCCCGAGTTTGTCGGATGCGAGGTTGATCTCGGAGAACAGCCCCTGAAACGTGCTCTCAAACGACTCGTTCTCAATGTACTTGAACGCCGCCTGCAAGGTGTGGAGTAACTCCCCGTTTTGCGTGCGAGCGAGGTGGGCGATGTTTGTCCACAGATGCTCGGGCTTGATGACGTAATGGGCCTTCCGCCGCATCTGCTTCTCGAACGGGGCGACGTCCTTGGGATTCTCTTCGTACCAGACCTGAAGCTGCGTCGTCGCACCCGTTTTCAACAATACATCGGCCGGGATATCCGGATAATCATTCCCCAACTCGCGCTTCGCTGCGGCCTCGTAGTTGTCCGAGAGGTATCGCAGGAACAGGAACGCAAGCATGTAATCGCGAAAATCATCCGCGTTCATCGCCCCACGCAATTGGTCAGCGATGTCCCATAGAATTCTACCGAGTTGCTTCTCGTCGCGTTCGGTCATGGCACGTTGCCGGCAGGCGCGGCTGCCTCCTGTAAAAGTGTGGGCAAGTCGAATTCGTACTTTTCGAGAAACGCGGCCAGGACCTTTCGAAAGAGATCCTTATTGTCGTCCACCATCTCCCGTGGCTCGAAGATCGCATATTGCCCGTGGCTCAAAAGATTCAGGGCGCGGCGTATAGACCCTCGTCTTGCAAACCGCGTAGACACGCCGAGAAATCATCGTGTCCAAAAAACGTCGCAGTCTTCTCGAGGATGCTGCGCAGCAAGTTGAAGTGGTACGTATAAAGCTGGCCCGAGTCCGCAGCCTTCTGTATCTCGCACAGCATCGCCACATGGTGATAGAAAGGCGTGTCGTCCGTCGCACGTAAGACGTAGTTGGTGCCACGATCTGGGCGATAGAAGAAATATCTCTTGTGCCTAAGCTTCTTCAACTCGTTGCATGCAACGTTAAAGAACAAAGCATGATGAGTAGAGATAACGACTTTAAACCGATCTTTGCCTTTCCGCAGCAACTGGGCCAGATCGCTTGCAACTGCTATGGCGTTGTTGTCATCCAGCGATGAGATCGGGTCGTCGATGAAAAGGTATTTGACCCAAGCATAAGACGGGTGATCGGCAATGACCCGCTCGCAAATCGCCATGAAGAGGCACCAAACGAAGATGTTTTGTTCACCGCGAGAGGCCTTGATATGCTCTGCTTCGCCCTTGCTGAAGGAGGCGGTCCAATTCTCGTAGTCGATGTCGAAATCAAGATCCGTGTATCGCCCCAGATATGACTGGATACTCTCTTCGAGCGCCAATTCCCTGACTCCCGAAAAAAGCGAGAATCGGAATTGAGGCGTAACACCCGTTGCGGTCGGCGGCGAGGTCGTTGTCCCAGGAGAACAGATCTTCGGTGTAGGCGTTGAAGTAGAGTGTATCGGGATTGCCCGCGTTCTTGCTTTTTCCCGTGTTCTTGAATTCCATGCTCAGCTGCGTCTTGCCCGTGCCGTTATAGGCGTACAGGAGCACACAGTCCACATGGCCGCTCTTGAAGTCATCACGCAATCGCCCGACCAGTTTTTGCATTGAACTAAAATGGTGGTTCTTCGGTTCGTCCGGCATGGTTTCAGCCCCCCTCCGGCGAGGGGAAGAGGTGCTGCATCAGACCCTTCTTGTGAGCCCGCAGGCCGTCCAACTTCCGAGACTGCGCCGCGATCCGGGCGTCCAGCGTGGAGAGACACTCGGCGATTCGCTGCTGCTCGGCGAACGGTGGGACGCGCAGAGGTACACGCCTGAAATCATCGAAGTAGAGGCGCAAACGGTCGTTCGTCAGCCCGCGTGAATGCGACGTTAGAAGGTGTAGGGACTGCGGAAGCTTGAAGAGGTAAGCAAAGAACTCCGAGCATACGTCTTCGAGCGGTGCCAGCACGATGTACGCGGGGCTTACCAGGCAGTCTTCCGCGGCTACGCCCTGCGCACCCTGCCACATCCGCATCATGTTGTAGGCGATGTCGCCTTTGTGGGCCTTCTTGTTGCCCTCCGGCTCTTCGATGTCGTAGAAGTTGCGGTCGAACGAAGCACGAGGCACCATTCCCTCGTTCATGGTCACCGAATAGATCGGAAGCCCTTCTTCACCGTCTCTTTCCGGTTCGCGAACAAGTCGCCGCCCAACGTCGCTGACCACTCCGGTGCGTTGCGGAACTCGGGAAAGCGCAAGCGGGGGCGGGATTCTCCTGCGCGGGGGAAGAGTTGCTGCATCAGCCCCTTCTTGTGTGCCCGCAACGCATCAAGCTTCCGTCCTTCCGCGGCGAGCAACTCATCCAACGACGTCAAACACGCCGCGATCTTCCGCTGCTCGGCGGGGGACGGAAATGTAATCGAAACTTGTTCGAGTTGGCTCGGATAAAGATGGACGACCGTATCGCCTTGCGCGACCTTGGCGATCTCTTGTCTCTTCCGCCCATTGAGCAAATAACTGAGGAAGACGCCGTCGTGGTTCGTCCGAATGATGTTCAGGTCGCTCCCGAGAGCCACGCCGTCGAGCATCACGCAAGATGCCGTAGCAATATCCTCTTTTGTCTCACCGGACGCGGGGATGATGACATCGTTCTTGCGGCTTAGGAATAGATCAGTGTCCGGTGCGTTGGTACGCGAGGATACGTCTTTTATGACTTCGCTGTAGCGCGTGTAAAGCTCACCGTAGCGAATGCACGGACGCTTTCCCTTCGGATCGACTTCGGCTTTTGAGATGCCGCGTCCTTTATAGAAATGAGCTTGTGATCCGAGGGATCGCTCCTCCCAGCCTGGCCGGTTCCTGAACTCCTGGAACCGAAGCCTCGGAGTCGGCGTCTTGGATTGGTCCTTCATTGCCGTCACTCATCCCTCATACGCGCTGAGGCCTGCGATTTCCCGCCCGCTGGAGCGCTTCTTGAGTAGAGGGACCAGGTCCGCCATCAGGGCCAACTCTTTTTCCGTGCGGGCCCGCCAGCCGAGGTCCAGCGGGGCGAGCAGGTCGTTGAGATGTTCGGCGTTGAAGATCATCGGTGGCTGGAGGATGCGATCGACGAAAGCCTGGAGAGCCTCCGGCGTCAGGCGGTGTTTGACGGCGGTTGCCGCGACTTCCTGCGCCTCTCGCGCGGCCTTGAACTGTTGGTAGCCGTGGCGGACGGCCTGCTCGTCCAGCGGCTTGCCACCTTCCAGCGAGCGGACGTAGTCGGTGATGGCCTCGCGCTCGTCGAGGAACTTGGCGTCCGACTCGATCAAACCGATAAGCTGTTCGCGGTTCATCTTCTGCTTCTTGGGGTCCTGGCCCGTGAAGCGCGCGATGAGGCTCATGATGTAGTCGTAGTCGATGAGGGCCGAGGCGAAGAGGACGAACTCGAAATCGAGTTGGTCGATGTCGTTGCTGGGCGTCTTCTTCTCCCCATCGCCCCCGGTCCTCTCGCGCTGCTCGCGCAATCGCTGGGCCGTTTCGAGGTACTGGCCGCGGAAGCCCTTCAGCTTTTCCTTGGGCAGTAACTGCTCGATGCTCTGCTTCTCCTCGTCGGTGACGTCGGTGTACTGGTCAAGCTGCGTCTGGAGCCGCTGGACCTCCTTGAACTGCTGGATGAAGGCGGCGCGGGCGTCATCGCCCTTGAGGTTGGCGACCGCCTCGGGCTTGGCTTCGAGGCCCTGGGACTTCATGAAGTCGGATAGGCTCTTGACCGCTGACTTAAGCTGTTCGATGACCTTGGGGGCCTTGTCTACGAGCCAGATTTCCCGTGCACGGTCGGCCTTGGCGCCGGAGAACATCGCGATGGCTTCATCGACGCTGGCCTGTTGGTTGCCGAAGTCGAGTATGTTGCCGTAGGGCTTGGTGGCGTTGAGCACGCGGTTGGTGCGGGAAAACGCCTGGATCAGGCCATGGTGCTTGAGGCTCTTATCGACATACAGCGTGTTCAGATACTTCGAGTCGAAGCCGGTCAGGAGCATGTCCACAACGATGGTGATGTCGATCTTCTCGCGGCCCTTCTTCGGGAGGTCGGCATTTGGAAACTGCTGATCCTTGATACGCTTCTGGACGTCCTGGTAGTAGAGATCGAACTCATTGATCGAGTGATTGGCGCCGAATCGCTCGTTGTAATCGCCGATGATCGCGGTCAGGGCCTTCTTCTTCTCTTCGGGGTTCTTCTGATTGTCGGCGCGTTCCTGCGGCAGGTCTTCTTGGATTTGGCGGACGTCCGCGCTCACATCGCCGGGCGGCGAGAAGACGGCGGCGATGTTGAGGGGTACGAACTCGGGAGTGGCCTTCACCTTCTCGACTTGCGCGGTCTTGAAAAGATCGTAGTACTCAATGGCGTCATCAATCGATCCCGACGCGAGTAGCGCGTTGAAGCGCCGGTTGCCCGTGGCGGCGTCATGCTTGTCGAGGATGGCATCGACCACGGCGCGCTTGGCGACTGTCTCACCAGGCTTGGGGATCTTGTCGCCTTCGGCCTTGTAGTAATCGACGTGGAAACGCAGGACGTTCTGATCCTCGATTGCGTGCGTGATCGTGTAGGCGTGCAGCTGCCTTTCGAAGATGTCGCGCGTGGTTAACCACATGCCGGCCTCGTCTTTGGCCTGCTTCCTAACTGCGTTCTCGTCGAAGATGGGGTGTGCCGGTGAAGCCGAAGAGCTGGGCCTTCGGGAAGAACTCCTTGATGGCTTTATGGTTTTCGCCGAACTGTGAACGGTGGCACTCGTCGAAGATGAAGACCATACGCTTGTGGCGAAGCGGCTCGAGCATGTCCTTATACGTGGACTGCCCTTTCTTGGCGCGTTCCTTGTTGCGCTTGCTGGTCTCGTCAAGCGCCAGGCCGAGCTTCTGGATGGTGCAGACGATTACCTTGTCGGCATAGTCGTCTGAGAGCAGGCGGCGGACGAGGGCTCCGGTGTTCGTGTTCTCCTCGACGCACCCTTCTTGGAAGCGGTTAAACTCATCGCGGGTCTGACGGTCTAGGTCCTTCCGGTCGACAACGAACAGGCATTTCTCGATTGCCGCGTTGTCCTTCAGCAGCGTGGAGGCCTTGAAGCTGGTGAGGGTCTTGCCGCTGCCAGTGGTGTGCCAGACGTAGCCGTTCCCGTTGTTCTTCTCGATACAGTCCACGATGTGCTTGACGGCGTAGATCTGATACGGCCGCATCACCAGCAGCTTCTGCTCGCTGGCGACGAGGACCATGTACCGGCTGATCATCTCGCCTAGCGTGCACTTGGCCAGGAACCGTTCGGCGAAGTCGTCCAGGTAGGTGATCTTCGAGTTGTCCTCTGCCGCGTGCTGGTAGATAGGGAGGAAGCGTTCCTCTGCGTTGAATGCGAAATGCCGACCGTTGTTGTTGGCAAAGTAGTACGTGCTTTCGCGATTGCTAACAACGAAGAGCTGGAGGAAGCAGAGGAGCGTCTTCGTGTACCCATTGCCAGGATCGTTCTTGTATTCGACGATTTGCTCCATCGCCCGGCGGGGATTGATGCCCAGGGTCTTGATCTCGATTTGAACCACCGGCACGCCGTTGATCAGTAGCATCACATCGTAGCGGTGATGGCTGTTGTCGGTGTTGATGCGGAGCTGGCTGACAACCTCGAAGGTGTTCTTACACCAGTCCTTTATGTTGACGAGCGTGTAGTTGAGCGGCGTGCCGTCGTCGCGGGTGAAGTCGTTGATCCGGCGAAGGATCTTGGCGGCGGTAAATACATCGGGCGTAACGATTTCGTCCAGGAGCCGCTTGAACTCACCGTCAGTGAGTGTCACGCGATTCAGCGCGTTGAACTTTGCCCTGAAGTTTGCCTCAAGCGTGGCACGATCGCAGATGTCGGGGCGATACTCGTACTTGAGATCCCGCAGCTTCGATATCAGGGCATTTTCAAGATCACGTTCGAGTTTGTTCATCCCTATCGCGTCAACTCAATCCCGTCGCCTCCCCCATACAAAAGCCACAGAACTCGCGGAGCCAACAGTGACTCAAACACACGGATAGTCTTATTGTTGGGACGGGCTACTTAATCCAGCTTCAGTTTACCCCAACACGGCCTCGGCTAGCCTGCTTTCGGCGGAGCGGTTGGTTGTGACCATGTCGTTGTGGCGACAGCGAGGTCCATCCCGGCGTCATCCAACGAGATCAATAACCGGGCACTGCGGCTCCACCAGACACCTAAACCCACTTCTCTGCGTCTCTGCGACTCTGCGAGAAATCACACCCAAACCAACCCCATTCACCACCCAAAAATCACCACATATACCAAATAAATCAACAACATCCAAAAACCAAAGTTCGAATCCAACCCTTGACAAGCTACCCTAAAACCGGATCTAATCACATGTCCAAACGAACTCCAGCTCAAATCCAAGCCTCCCGCCGCAACGGCGCCCTCTCCCGCGGACCCCGCACCCCCGAAGGCCGCGCCCGCTCCGCGCAAAACGCCCTCAAACACGGCATCACCGCCGGCACTGTGCTGCTCGAAGGCGAAAGCTACGAACGCTTCCAGCAACTCATGGAGGAAATCGTCGCCGAACTCGACCCCCAATCCACCCTCGAGTTCATGGCCGTCGAAGAAATCGTCGTCGCCCTCTGGAAACAGCGCCGCGCCTGGGCCCTGGAAGCCGCCAGCTTTTCCGCCGCCAGCCGCAAAACCACCACACCCGTCGAATCCGGCGATGCCCTCACCCGCGCCGCCGGTGCCTGGCGCCAACTCCACCGCAACGGCCAAGACTTCCACAACCTCCTCCTCCAACAATCCCGCCTCAATCAACAACTCGACCGCGCCTACCGCCGCTTCCTCCAATTCGCCGCCCTCCGCCGGGAACCCACCGAACTGTCCGAATTCGAACACCAAAATACCCCCGAAAACACCCCACAACCCACCCAACCTGTTGATTCCACTACCGGAGAAAACGAAAATGCCATTTGAAAAAACGAACCCAAGACTCACCTGGACCTTCGACCTAGCCCTCTGCCCCCGCCACCCACCGCCCCCGCCGCCGCGCCAAACTTCCCCACTAACCTCCAAACGGCCGGAGCCATCCTCCGCGCCATTTGCCCCTTTCCCGACGCCCATCGCGCCGTGCTCGCCGGGCTGCGCGCCTTCTGGCCCCCCAGCATCCTCCCCGACGATGGCTTCTACCCCGCCCCCGCCGCCACTTGACGCCAATTTGCGCCAGCCGCCCGCCGGAAGTGGCCTAAGATAATCTAGTGCCTCGCGAAACCATTGGCGCCCGCCATCCTCTGGTGCGTTCCCTGCGCAAAGCGGCGCTCAAGGGCCAACTCACCGACGACGGCTACTGCGTCGCCGAAAGCTTCCATCTCCTCGATGAAGCCCTCCGCAGCGACCGCGAGGTCAAAACCATCATCGTTGCCGAATCGGTCCGCCCCACCGTCGAACGCCGCGTCGCCAACCTCCGCAACACCCGCGTCCTCACCATGGACGATGCGCTCTTCCAGCAGGTCGCCACCACCGAAACCAGCCAGGGCGTCCTCTCCCTCGTCCAGCCCCCCAAATGGACCCTCGACGAGCTTTTCCGAGGCAAATCCCTCGTCGTCGTCCTCGACGCCCTCCAGGATCCCGGCAACGCCGGCACCATCGTCCGCGCCGCCGAGGCCTTCGGCGCCTCCGGCGTCCTCTGCCTCAAAGGCACCGTCAGCCTCTTCAATCCCAAGGCCCTCCGCGCCTCCGCCGGGTCGATCTTTCGCGTCCCCTTCGTCCAGGGCATGGATGCCGATCTGGCCCAGGCCACGCTCGCCCAGCGCCGCGTCGATGTCTACTCCACCGTGCCCGCGGGCGGCCGCGCCGTCCAGTTTGCCGACCTCACCCGCCGCGTCGCCCTCATCGTCGGCAGCGAAGCCCACGGCGTCCGCCCCGAATTGCGCGCCACCGCACACGACCTCCACATCCCCACCCACGGCGTCGAAAGCCTCAACGCCGCCCTCGCCACCGGCATCGTCCTCTACGAAGCCCAACGCCAACGGAGCCTCGCCGGATGAACCTCTTCGATCTCCCCGCCGTCGAAGATCCCAAGCGTCCGCTCGCCGAGCGCGCCGCCGGCCTCAACGCCGCCCACGTCCGCAACGAAGCCCAACGCCCACGGAGCCTCGCCAACGCCCCCGGCATCGTCCGCAGCGAAGCCCAACGCCAACGGAACCTCGCCCGCAAAGCCCCGGCGTCGAAAGCCTCATCGCCGGCCTCAACGCCGCCCTCGTCCGCAACGAAGCCAAGCGCCCGCGGAGCCTCGCCAACGCCCCCGGCATCGTCCGCAGTA
>JAZKJV010005632.1:0-115022 GCA_037367405.1 Ottelia alismoides
TATAAGGAGAGTAGCCTATGGGTAAAATTACATAAAGAGGATAACAGAAAAATAAAAATAACGAAGAGGTATAGTTAATCTATATGCGTCAACACTCCCCCTCAAGATGGAGCATAGATATCAATCATGCTCAGCTTGGACGCACACTTCTGGAATGGGCTCGAAGTAATGCCTTGGTGAAAATATCAGCAGTCTGATTCTCTGATATGACGTGAGATGTAGCAATGAACCCCTTCTGAACCATGTCACGTATGTAGTGACAGTCAACCTCAATGTGCTTGGTCCTCTCATGAAAGCTGGGTTATTTGCAATGAAACAGGCGGCCTGATTGTCACACTCCAACATCATAGGAAGAGGTATATCAATACATAGATCTGTAAGTAAAGATTTCACCCACATCATTTCTGTGCTAGCCTGGGCCATAGCCCTGTATTCGGATTCAGCACTGGATCTAGCAACCACTGTCTGTTTCTTGCTTCTCCACGAAACTAGCGCATTCCCAACATAGACTGCAAATCCTGATGTGGACTTCCTGTCCTTGGGGCATCCTGCATAGTCTGCATCAGCACATGCTGTGATAGAGATCTCCTTTCCTTTCTTAAATAGCAAGCCTGCACCTGGAGATGATTTTAAATATCTCAGAATCATGTGTATTGCATCCATATGGGCTTGACGTGGTTGCTCCATGAACTGGCTCACACGACTCACTGCAAATGATATATCAGGTCTAGTGATCGTGACATATAGTAGTTTGCCTACCAGTTCTCTGTACCTTCTCTTGTCCACCTCTTCTGTGTCATCATCATAGAGCTTCATGCTAGGATCCATTGGTGTCGTAGCAGGTCGACACCCTAGCATACATGTCTCAGTCAATAGATCTGTAACATACTTCCTCTGTGACATCCATATGGATTTCTAGCAAACTCCAGCCCCAGAAAATATCTAAGGACTCCCAAGTCCTTGGTGACAAACTCGGTCCCCAGCCTTTCCTTTGCCTGCTTAATGCCCTGCTCATCATCACCTGTAATCAAGATATCATCAACATAAACCATGATTACAATGATACCTCTAGCCGTCTTCTGTACAAACAAGGAATGATCAGCATTGGAGCGTTTATATCCTTGTTTCTCAAAGAGGTCTGAAAGCTTTTGAAACCATGCTCTGGGGCTCTGTTTAAGGCCATAGATGGCCTTATGTAATCTGCATACCTTGGAACACTCCCCCTCAACAGCAAAACCAGGTGGTTGTTGCA
Organism: Ottelia alismoides; assembly: GCA_037367405.1. Classification (NCBI taxonomy): domain Eukaryota; kingdom Viridiplantae; phylum Streptophyta; class Magnoliopsida; order Alismatales; family Hydrocharitaceae; genus Ottelia; species Ottelia alismoides. The sequence continues at coordinate 1,253 of JAZKJV010005632.1, forward strand.
TATAGACTTCCTCCTGCAAGTCGCCATACAGAAATGCATTCTTCACGTCCAGTTGATAAAGTGGCCAGTCTCTAGCAACTGCAATTGATAACAGGATCCGTAGAGTGGAATGACGCACCACAGGGGAGAATGTGTCAAGGTAATCTACCCCATATGTCTGTGTGAAGCCACGTGCAACCAGGCGTGCCTTGTACCTGTCAATGGAACCATTTGCATTGTGCTTCACTGTAAACACCCATTTGCAACTCACCGGGCTGACATCTGGAGGTATAGGAACCAAACTCCAGGTTCCTCTGGATTGAAGTGCCGCCATTTCTTCTTCCATTGCTAGCCGCCATCTAGCATCCTGCAAAGCATCGTGATGATTCCGTGGAATGTCTGTAGCTGAAAGTGCCAATGCAAACGTCCTGAAGTCTCCAGATAGCCTCTCAAAAGACACAGTCACTGATAATGGATATTTGGCACAGCTTCTCTTCGGCTTGCGTAGAGCAATTGGAACATCCAAATCATCTGTATTCTCACCATGCTCCTGCAATACATCCTGCTGAGAAATGTCGTCAGATCCATCAACATTAATATTTTCATTACATACCATAGGCGAGCTAGTTGACGGGTCAGGACCATGAGCTGGAGGAGGCCTGCGGGTGTAATGGAATGGTAGGGGGGATACTAGCGGTGGCGGTGGCGGTGGTTGTGGCGGTGGTGTTGTTTGTGGCAATGGTGGTGGTGGTGCCATTAATACGGCATCAGGAGATGTAGGTGGTAGCTGCATGTCTCCAGATGCTGAAAAGTACATAACAGATTCAAAAAATGTAACATCTGCACTGATCATATACCGCCGACGCACAGGATCAAAACACTTGTACCCCTTTTGAGTTCTGGAGTACCCCACAAAGACACACTTGACAGCCCTAGGAGAGAGCTTGTCAGTACCAGGCGACAACTGATGGACGAATGCGACTGACCCAAACACACGAGGAGTAAGAACGAACAAATCCTTGTCTGGATAAATGAGTGAAAAAGGAATCTGTTCATTCAAGACAGATGAGGGCATACGGTTGATTAGGTAACATGCAGTAAGAACTGCATCACCCCAGTAGGAGTAGGGAGCATTACTCTGTATAAGAAGGGATCTTGTGACATCAAGAAGGTGACGGTGTTTTCTTTCAGCAATCCCATTTTGTTGAGATGTATGTGCACAAGAGGTTTGGTGAATAATCCCTTTTGAGGAGTAGTAATTGGCCAAAGTGTGGGTGCATAACTCTAAAGCATTATCACAAGTGTTTTGTGAACCCAACAAGAGAAGTGCCTGTAACTCGTCATCAAGTACCAACCCCATGAAAGTCAACTAGTTGATGATGCTTTGGAAATCATTCAACTGCTCTGCTACCTTGCATCCATCTTTGTACTTCAAATTCACAAGCTTTCTAATCAAGAAAGCCTTGTTGGTTGCGATCTTCTGATCATAGAGTTCGGACAACTTGTCACACAACTCCTTTGCATTTGTCTTCTCGGCAACATGATGGAACACAGACATGTCAAGCTACTTTCGAATGGTCCCAATGACCTTTCAGTTCAACTTTGTCCACTCTCCTACGGACATGTTCTCTGGCTTGGCGCTCTCTCCCTCCACAAGATCGTGGAGGTCCTTGCAATACAAGATATCTTCCATCTTCGCCTTCCAAATTTGCCAGTTACTGTTCTGAGCTTAATCATCGTACCCTTATCATCTTTGTCCATTTTTGCTCAACCCAAGCTCTGATACCACTTGCTGGGGATATATGAACAATCAACTAGGAGTATCCCCTGATTCTGTCCTGCAGCAAAGATGACACAACACAATATTTGTTCCCCACACGAGAACTCAATGGCAACTATGACAACACAAGCAATCATAAGCAAGCAACCACATGAGACAAGGATTTTACGTGGAAACCCTTACTAGATGTGACTAAGGGAAAAACCACGGAGCAAGACCGTCAACGATTTCACTACGGTCAAAATGAGCCAGAGTTCTTCCCGATTTTGTTGCCACAAAATCGAGGTACAAGCCACACACAATGGATAGTTCTTCTACAAGTAGCCAACTATCCCTAGGTATCTGACAATACCAAAATGTGCTCAAAAATAAGGAGATGGAGTATTTTCCCTTGTGGGCTCCCGGATGGAGATCCAAACTCAGTTTTGGCTCTTTGAGGTCGTCCGCAACGACCTCCTCGATGCTCCTCTCGAGTTCACCCAAGCACCTCCGCTCTCCAAACCCAACCCGCAGCTCCCAAAAAGGACCCAGCTATTGCTGCCCTCGAGCACGGACGCTCGGCTTCTCTCTCGCTATCTCACGAAGGAGGAAGAGGATGGGTTTTCCAAAGAAACCCTTGCTGCTACTGGTTCTCCCTGGACAAGGGCTGGAATCCACTGGAATGGAATAGCCGAATAGGGCTTCTCTCGTCCCTGGAAATGGGCAAGGCGATGGGGGCTCCCACTTACTGGAAACCTTGCAATAATGCCCCTGCCAAAGGGGCAAATAGCTGTAAACGGTTGTAGCCCAAGTTGAGGCTGGAATTGCAATTAACCCAACACTTCATGCATTTGATAATTAACACACAGCTTTTCGTAATTATCTCCATTATCTTCCTGAATGAATATAGCAATCCAAACCAGAATTGGTTGGATAAGGGTTTCCTTTAAGAGGACAGATGGAATACTTTGATCACACTCCGTATAATGGATTCTTCAAGACTACTTTACATGCACATGCATACATGTCTCTCATACGTTCTTTCTCATAGCACTGCTGGAGAGACCTCTTTACAGCCTTTTGCTGTCCACCGTCAGGAAGAGGATCCTCTGCTGTAGAGGGTATTGCAACAGAGGTGTTGTAAACTCCAATAATTTTTTTTTGTGATTTTGATTCTAAAATCCAACCTTATAGATGAATCTCAGGTTAATGCTTCGCTTAAATATGACATTATTTGCTATTTTATCTTAATAGTTCAATATTCGGATCTTTTTTAAATGGAGTTCAAGTTGCTTTGATCTTGACCGATTGTTTGACCATTAAGATAAAATAGCAAATAATGTCAGATTTAAGCTAAATTTGGAAGCTATATAGAGCATTAACCTAAGATTCAATCTATAAGGTTAGATTTAATAATCTAAATCATTTAAAAAATTATTGGAGTTTACAGCACCTTTGCTGCAATACCCTCTACAGCAGAGGATCTTCTCCCCCACCTTCTACAAATAAAGTAAAGAACGCTACGAAGGAAGGACTCTGCTCATCATCAAGTAGTAGTATTCTCGCTGTAATTAAGTTTTGACAAATCCATAAGTTACTGCAGAGTAACAGTAATTCTCTACAGGGTGCTGAACTTAAAGGTTCACAGGTGGTTCTCTGGTAAGATGCACACGCAACGTCTCTGTAAAGCGAGTCGTTGAAAGACTGCTGCAGAAACCCTAAGGTCACAATAAAGAAACCGATTCCAAGATGATCAGATGGCCACATGCATTGATGTACTTGAAAGGCTGTGATAAAAGTATCCCAATAGCATCAAGTTGATCCAGAATGCACCCACCTGTCTCCCCACATGCAAGCTAAATTAGATCATTGACAGTAGTGCACAAATCTTTCCACCGTCTGCCAACCCATGCATGTTGGAGGCTATTGCCACATATTGATAGAAAGTGGAGTCGCTTACAGGAAAGTGGGATGGTGTGGCTCGACATATATTGTGCATTATGTGTGTCCCTTTCAGCCCTACAATATCATAAATGATGTGGAGATCTGCAGTACTTGTATGGGACCCCACGAAGATGGAGTTTAGAGTTCCAGTTGTGTACGTGAACAGCAGTTTGGCTAGGTTCAAATCAAGCCATTGTCAATAAGGACTTAACCAAGCTCATTTTCCATGTAGTTGTCACTAACCTTTGCAATGATCTTTTAACAAAAATACCATTCGTACAGCTTTATATAATTCCTAAAACATCCCTACAAAATTTTTTAGCATACAGAAATACACTTTCATTAGTTTTAGACAAGGTTTTAAAAATTGGATTGGGCGTTGAAACGGTGAGTCTTCGGCTTAGTCCAACTAGGTCGGATCGTCGGTCCAAACCGGTTGGATTGGTGATCATGTCAACATGACATCATCATTTCTATTGACTCGAAAAAGAACGGATCGGGCTTAATTTACTGGTACGACCAATCAAATCGATTTTTTGAACCAATAAAATGGGATACATATAGGTAAGTATGTATGTATATATCAATGAAATAATCCTTTAAAAAGTCAAATCTTTCAATAGAATAACATGATTGTATATTTTAAGTAAAACTATACAAAAGTTAGCCATGTTTTCTAGCATTGTATATCAATAGTGAATACACTATTTTAATATTTTATGTAATATAAAAACTTCTATAAAAGATAGGGGGCACAACTAATATTCCAAAAAAGAGAGGGACATAACTGATATTATAGAAGTTAAGAAGGGTGCACATGATAAAAATCATATTATTTAATTATTTAAATATTTATTATTTGAAAATTCACCAAACCATTAAAACTGGGTCATTCCTGGTCAAACCAGTCTGACCACCTGAGTCAATTCTGTCAGACCACCGATCGAACCTGATTTTTACTTTCTTCTTTTTTTAAATCTAGTTACATGAAACTGACTGAACATACCTAGTCAAGGTCGGTTCCCAGTCCAATTGATCCGACCGGTCGATCCGATCTGATATTTTAAACTCGAATTTTAAGTAATATTGTCAAATTTAACATTTCTAATATATGATATTATGTAATACTTTGTATGTAGGGTAAATACATGCGTAGGTATGCCCGTACAAGTTAAAACTAATGAAAGACAAAATCGAAATCACATAAACCATAAAACAACAAAAGTAAAAATTAAATGCTTGAACATGTACAACAAATAATTAATGGCATGAAGATATATTTTTTTAACATCTGAAAATGACTCCAAGCAATGCATTGTGTGAATACATGTAAAATATTTTGAAAAAAATCTATACACAAATTGAAATATGTATATACAATATAAATACATAGATTTAATACCTATCAATATCTATACTTGCAATCATATCTATGTCAATATCCTTAACAATTGAAAACAATATATATATATATATATCCGTAAAAAAGTAAAAAATCACGTCATTATCTATATCCATGTTTTTTCACATAAGAAATATATATCCATATACATTTAAATACAGATACTATAGCGGATGATACCCGATCGGAACCGGCTCTATTTACTTATGGGTTTGGATTTGAAACTTACTACCCATTGATGAATCTATGATTCTCATTCTTTATTATTTTATTTTAGTTCTTTCTTTTAGCAAAACTATCTATAAATACATGTAAATACAATAACTTAGCATTGTGCATGTCATTGTTAATATCTCATAATTAACACCTTTTATACAAAAATAAAAGAACAAAAAGAAAAGAAAAAGAAGGATGTCTTTAGAATAAAAACAGAGTGAACCAAACCCTAAGAGAAGGTCATCCTTGACCTGATTGTAAAGAAAATAAGTAGAGAGAGATAAAGGTACACTATGTATTGTACATACTACCTATACTTGTACAAAATATGTATTTATTTATTTGACAAAATAAAAATATTATTCTTTTTACACACTTGTATATAGACCTAGAAATAATATAAAAATAAAATAAAAAATAGAAAAACGAAATAAAAATAAAATAAAATCCAACAATTCTCTATACAAAAGACACTTGTATATTATACAATACCTATTTATTTTACAACCTTAACCAAGTCACAAAAATCAAATAAAAACCATTTTGTAATCCTAAAGTTATTGTGTAAATAAATAAAATAAAAAATAATTTTTTTTTGCAAATATAGAACTAAAAATATTTGTACATAATGCAGAGGTATACTATACATATATATAATACATTATATTGTATATAACTTATTCTATTTGTCATAAAAATAATTAAAAATCACAGAAAATAGCTTATAAAATAACAAACGTTTTTATTTTATAGATTTTTTCCTTTTAAAATCATTTACTTTTTTTATCTACTTTTCTTTTATTTATAAATTCTAGAATTCATATTGGTCCACGTAGGAACGTTGACCCCGGTCAATGTCTCCTCCTAGCCGGACCGGGTCGCCATTCACCTCGCTAGAGCATCTTCTAGAATTTCTCTTGATCAGACACGACCTCCTTTTGCCTCGATTCCATAGCATGATTCCTCTCCTAGGATCCATGATCCTCGAGATCCCTAGGGAGGATTGGATCTAGCTAGGGTTTCGCTCCATACGTCGACTCTTCTAGACCCTCGAGCGTGCCTATATAAACCCTCATCCGCTTCCTGTGCACTCTAGCTCGTTCCTCGCTCCACCACATACCCCTAGATACCTTTAGGAAGGTAACAGCTCCTCGGAGGTGCCTTTGGAGTATCGTTAGGTGGTCTGATTGAGCACAACTCGTTGCGTCGCTGGAGAGCCACCGCGAGAAGCCTCCTTAGTCAGCCATAACCGGGTTGAGGCTATTACCCTCACTGACCACCTCTCCTGGAGCTCCTGAGTTTGTCAGACCCCCTAGGTATCCATCTTATCGCCCCTATTTCCAAGTTCATTTCAGTTTCCATTTCAATTGTCGCCGCTCGTTCCTCTGCTCTGACTAGCTGGTCGGAGCCCATTACCCACCTTCATCCGCATAGATCGACCCCGCGACTCACCCTTCATCTTCCAGCGCACCCTTTCCCCCTTAGGCTCGCTCATCATAGCAAGATTAAGGTCGGGTTTCCTCCCCCCACCTTCACCGGAAACCCAAGATGCACTCCCTGTCGTTTTCCCTTGTTTCCTTATGCAATAACACGATTGGAGCAATGCCCCCAAGTCACCCTATCCCTTGTAGGTGTTGGTTCGCACGAGGAGGCACATTTGGAGATCCAACTGCCCCGGTGGAGCAGCTCTAGGTGAAGCACCTATGTTTGGACCATCCAGTCGTCAACTCCTCCATCCAAGCATCCTGGTCGACGCGGAAGGGCTTCACGACGATGTCGGACCCTTGGAGCTTCAATCCAACCACCCGATCTCTAGAGATCGCGGGTCGAAGTTCCTCAGCAAGATGTTCTTGCAGACCCTCTTCCCACCATCAGATGCATAGATATTTACCAGATCAAATCTGAGCCAATTGACAATGCAACTTCCGAGCAGTGAGATCAGATCCCTGGTGCATCTGATACGCACATCCCCGACAAGAGTAGAGCCATCATATCACTTTCCAGGGGAATATCAGAGCCATCTACCTCAGCCTCCTCATGTGTACGCCATGTGTCCCTGTTGGGTATATTTCCCTTTCAGTCCTGCATGTTGTTTTATTTAGTTTTAGTCCAGTAAATAAAGTCGAGTTAAAAACATTTATAATTTGGATCCAATAGTTTTCGTATTTGCATTCCAGTCCAATTGAGTTGGAGTCACGTGTGTCCCCATGTGCTTTGTTGTGATATTTGCAAATCGTGCCTTGAACTATATGTTGGTTACTCAATGAATGTTAAGTTTTTATAATTGCACTTATAACCCTATGAATCTGGATCATGTGTGGCTTGTGTTTTCATTGGGATATTTGTACGGTTGGCATTATGCTTTATTAGTATGTTATCTGATTAGTCCTGAAAGTTAAAATAATACGTTTGGGTCCCTATGAACTGTGTCTAACTCCTGGTCTATAATTGGTTGTAATAAATATTTAATTAACTTTTAAAAATTATTAAAAATTATAGTTAGCTCCTGCTAATGTGTAGTATTTATGGTAAATTTTGTGAGATGATTTACTTGCTTTTTGCATTATTAACAATTTAAAAAATTCTAAATAGTGTCATGTTTGTGTTTAAAAATCATAAAAAATTTCAAAATGTCTTAAAAATTCCATAAAAATTTATATGATTATCTTTTGTTGTGTTTTACCTCTACTACCATTTTTGTTTGAAAGCTCCTCATAAAATCCCTAAAAATTATAAAACAACCAAAAACTTATAAAAATTATATAAAATCAAATAAAAATCCAATATTATGTTTTCAATCTCTGTTTATAGCTTTTTACCTATATTTTATATAAAAATATCATCTAGTAATTTTGACACTTATAGTAATTTTAATTTGTAAATTATTCTGCCTATGCATTGTTTTGTATTTCTCGCACTGTTTGATTTTAGAACTCACAAAATCATCTAAAAATCCCACAAAAAATTACCAAAAACATTTTAAAACCAAAAATATTTTTACTTTAATTTTCTGAGCATTGTTTATTATTTTGAAAAAAATACATAAAGAGTGTTATGTGTGTATTTTTATCTTTGTGCTTGTTTTTGTTTTATTAAATAATAAAAATTTGAAAAAAAAAACTTAAAACCACCAAAAACACTTTATCTTTAGAAATCCGACTACATGGTTTTTCAATCGTGCTCCTTGTGTTCGACCCTGGTCGCTATACCAGGTAAACAAAATAGCGAAGCCACTTATATTCCTTGCTTGATTTCTTGAGTGGTTTTATTTTTCTCGTTGATCGCGCTGAGTGATTTGGGTCACAAAGACCTTTGATTATTTTCTTACTTAACCCTAGTTGCTTGGCACGTCATCACCCATACAGGTTCGGATTTGGGATTCCCTTTTGGGTACCTGAACCCAAACCCAAATACAATAAGTACACATATACATGCACATATACATATATACTACAACAAAATTGAGTTATAGTGATTTTTTCCAAAATCTATAACTAAATCAGTTGTTGTTAAAAATATGGCCCAGTTGTCGGGGATCATCATAAGATAGGATTTTCACATATATTATATATTTATTTTCTTATCTTTTATTCATCTTTTTATATACATAATAATTTATCTATTGCTGACCATCTCTTTTGTTGAATTTTGTGTGAGGGACTGGGTGATGAATGCGGCTTTCTAGGAAGTCGGTGTACCCGAGCACGAGGAGATTGGCTCCTTCTTTACGAGCCAATTAAAGAAAGCAAGAAAGAGAGACAAGTAGAGACAGAGTAGCCTTAGATTTTTTATTTTTTGAGAGGGAGACTCTTTTATTTTTGCATTATTTAATTGTAATAATACATGTACCCAAGGATACTTGAACTTTAACACTCTTCGATATCTACTGTCCACGTGATTATTCCCCTAGGGGCCTCATTGGATTTTCATGTTTTTCCTCGCATTCTCACTTTTTATTCTCCCTATTTTTCCTTTATTTGTTTTATGTGTTTTGAGTTTTTTGCCTTTATTTTCTTTGTTTTATGTGAATGAACCCTTAGATTTTTAGGAGTTTCTTGATCGAGTAATTTAGGTCGAACACCTACTATCTTCGTGCACCTATAGTCTCTGCAATTGGATCTAGATCAAAGTCAATTGTACTTCACAAAAATAGCAATTCATGCTTAAGGCGATTTTGTTGGCTTGCATTTGCATGTAGTAATTTAAATTTCTATCTTGCATCCCCCCATGGAGAGAGCTGGAAAGCATTGTAAGTCTTCTTACTGAGCATGCATCATTAGATACTAAGGTGAGATTTCCCTCTTTGTATCAACTTGCACTACTTTTCCATCTTCTCCCCCAGTTTTGTATCACTTAGAAATTTAAATAAAATAAAAAAAATCGTTAGGTGAAATATTTTGAAAAAATACTCAAAAAGTGAAAATAAAAAAAAAATAAAATAATAGGATTATTTAATAAACTTTGACCAAAATTAAAATTCATAGCGAACCATCATTGTTTGGGGTTTATAAAGCCCACATTGTTTTCTGGTACATTCCAGACTGAGTGAGGCACGACCCATAAGGATTAGAGCCAAAAGCCCAGCATTAATACTGCATTGTTATTGATTGTATTCACGAAGTATTAGCGCTTCTACAGTACGTAGGCGAGTAGGGCTACATCGAAGACGTTGTTCTCACCTTGTGTAGAACATGTGACATGATTCGAAGTATTGAGTTAGGTCATGCCTTCACGGGTGTGTTTGTCTCATCGTCCCGCGTTCGAGTACCCCATCAGGGGGAAGGAATAATTTCGCCTATGATGGCATGCCAGTCAACTCAGGTTAGGTAATATCTATAGGTCATTCTGACCTGAATCACGAGGCGTGATCAATCAAGAAAAAATAAGACCACACAAGATCAAATAATCAAGGCACAAAATCAAACAGATAAGTCGATAAAAACGATGTCAGTGGTCTCTACTATTATTTAACTTGGTATAGCGACAAGGGTCGAACACAAGGAGCATGAGTAAAACCTACGAAGTAGTCTGTGATCAGATCAGAAAATGCATATTTTTTTTGTTTTTAATTTACAATTTTTTTAAATTTTCTAATAAGAAAATAAATAAAAAGATAAAGTCAAGAACAGTCTTTACAATTTTTATTAGGACTAAAAATACTCAAAACTTAGAAATGAAAATGTTTTTGTGTTTTACAAGTATGCAAGTGTTTTGGTAATTTTATGGTATTTTTCTGATTTTTATTCGATTTTATAGAAATAAAAGAAAATTAAAATAGAAACACAATGTACAACATGGACTGAAAGACAAGTTTAAAATAGTAAATATGCCCAAATGCCCTGGTTATGATTTTAATGAAAAAGTAAATAAAAAGGGCCACAAGAAGGAACAAAATTCCTATTATTTTTATTTTTTAGAATTTTAATGATTTTTACAAGATTTTAAAGTTTTTAGCTTTTAGGGTTTTTATGAAAGATAATGCAACAAAAATTATATAGAAATGAAAACACACAAACACAAATGCACAGAAATTTTTATAGATTAGACATTTTTTCGAATTTTATGTATTTTAGAAAATAGACAAGACACTTTTTAGGGGTTTTTTATTTTTAGAAAATATCAAATAAAACTAAATTGAGTAACAAAAATTACCATATAAATTACAAGTTAGCAAGAGCTAACTGTAATTTTTGTGGAATTTTTGGAGTTAATTTAGTTATTATTTGATTAAGAACAACATATACAGCACACAGAGACCTACTTCTAATTAATGGAAAGTTTTCAGGCCAAAAATAACACACATAAAAACTCTGGCTGACTTTGAAAATTATCCAGACAACCTTGCGCAATCCATGTGACGCAGACTCAGAAAGGCATAAGTGCAAATACTATGAAGTTCTCAGTCCAAACATAACTTTAATAAAGCTCATGGATATAACACACAAATAGCCCACAAAACTCACATGTGCATATACGTGTCTCAGGTTCAGAGGGACTAAAATGCAAATACTGAAAACATGGGGTCCAAATTGCAAAATAGTTCTACTGCTACTTATTTTACAGTACTAAAAGACAAAACATGAACTAACATAGATGAAAAGGAAATATACCCCTTGGGGCACCTGCTGCGCATGTGAGGGCTCGGCGGCTCTGATGCGTCCCGACAAAAGATCTGACGGTTCTGACACAGTCGGGAATGTGCGCCTGAGATGAGCAGCTACAGTACAGATCTGACGATCCTCATAAGGTCATGGACGTGCGGTGCAGATCTACCCCAGATACTGATCAGACCATTACAAATCAGGTGGGGATGAACGGTGCAGATCAAAACTGGAGGAGGAGCGTCGAATCAACGATAGAAGAGGATCCGGGAAGAACTCACCGGGGCCGACCTTCAACTGAGCGAGGAGGGGGATCCACCGCTCTGATGGAGGTGCAGAGGAGCTCAGCACGGTCATGGGAGTGCTCCGCATCTGGTGGTGGGCTCCAATGAAGGAGCTATCGATCAGATGAATGGAAGGGGGTGGCTTCGCATGTACCTGCTCTGCCTGAGTAGGAGGGCTCCAGATGATGTTCCCCTTGCGCACTGGCACCTACAAGGAGTAGAGGGACTCGGGGAGAAGCTCCAATCCATCTTATTGACACTAGAAGGGAAAGAAGCGACGATGAGGAGGTGATGAATCCATGATTCATTAACTTTTCTGTCGCATTTTGTCTTAAAACCCTTAACAAATACATGTAAATACTCACTAATTCTCATATTTTAACAAAACCCCATTCATGTGTAAATATTCACTTTTAACCACTAAATTCATGTAAATAAATAAAGAATCAAAAAAAAAAGAAAAATAAAAGGCATATGGAATATATGTATATATATGTAATATGACTTAAACTATAAATATAACTGTAAGATATATTTATAGCCTAACCCTCGAGACCAAGTCAGCATGGATTGGTCGACAAACCAAAAAGTAGGGGGAGATAAGGAAAGAAAACCCAATAAAAATAATCTATCTCATGTATATACATTCTTCACTATTTATAAATAAATACAAAACAGAGAATTTTAATTATTTCATCTTAACTTATTCTTCACCAAATCTTTCTCTTAATTATTCACAAAAATATAAATAAAAATATAAAAATAAGTTAAAAATATTACCCTGTAAATATGCCAAGAAATCCAGCCTACAACTTGTCAAAATCTCAACTTCCGAACATCATAACTTCCTCATATGAACTCCAATTTCACTCTACTCACCTTTAAAGTTCATAAAATAATATTATCTAATTAATAAAGGTGGTTTCACTGAATTCGGAGTCCGTTTGCAAAAAGTCGGTTTTGGGACCAAAAGACAAAGGGGTTTCTGGGCTATTTATTTTATGTAACACATTTTATTTATTATTTTCTTAAATTTATAATTTCTAAATTATTTCATGATCCTTTAGTTTCACAATAAATTATTTCATAATTTTTGGAGACTATTTATTATTTTTATAAAATCAAATACCCTAAAATATAGGTATATTTGACCTATAGAGACACTTCCTCTATTTATTAAAATATGTAAATTAATTCATAAAAATCTATAAAAATTTGTATAAGTCTTATTTAATGACCTAATAATTAATAAAATATAAAATTAATTTTTACTTAATTATTTATTAAATTAAAAATTCAAAACCTATTTATTAATACATATTTATTAATAAAATATTTATATTTTAAATAATATTTATTATTTATTAAAAATAATTATACCATAATTTAGAAAATTAATTTATCTAACTTCCTTGTATTTATACCTACTTGAAATAACTTAATTATCTATTTTATATTTAATTTATAAGCTATTTACCTCTCTGGACCAACCAGGTGCTGACACGTGTCAGCACCTGGAGCCTTTTTCCCCAAGAAGGAGGCCTGCCGACTTCTGTTCCAACCACCCGACTTCCACCATTTTTCCCGCCTAACCTCTAACTTCTCCGACCCATCTAAACCCTCCATCCTATTCTCCTAACAACCAACTACACCGCCAGCCCTTAGATCTAACTTGGAGCCCACGAAATCTCCCTATATAAGGCCTCCAAGTCGCCATGTCCAGAGTATCTTCTTCCACCTTCTGCTTCCCAGCTCCAGGCTAACCGACTACCTAACTTCCCCACTCAATTCCAACCTATTCCGGAGGTGACAGCTCCACGAGGAGGGCTCGCGAGGGAGAGGATACGTCGGAGAAGAGATCCAAGGCGGAGCTTCGTCTTGCATCGCCGCCAAGCGCCGCGTACAGCTCCGGCGAGGTCGACCGTCGAGCATCCATTTTCAGGTCATACACCTGGAACTCCAAAGACCAATTCCTTCACATTTTGCAATTTAATTTCTCGATTTGTGTGCCACGATTAGCGTGGCTAATCGCGTGTTTAGATACCCTAATCAACCCTCTTTCACGCAACACCAAAAATCCTTGCGATTCGTTTTCCATTCGATCCAAATCGATCATCTTTTCTTCATCTTCATCGCATCTGGTTTTCTTGGTTGGATTTATGTGCTTTTTCTTCAAACTTTGTGGCTTTAGATCTTTACTTTGTTGGCCGATTCTATACGAATCGAGCACAGATCTTGTTTATTTGCAGGTTATGCTTCAATCGCGAGCATTTGTTCAACATCTGGGAGGTTTGATCACCAAGAAAATCCGTTTCAAAGTCGGACTCTCAGAACATCAGCAGTCCATGGTGGTCGCGACCACCATCTTCTTCGAGCTATAGACGTCGCTCAGAGCACCGCCACCGCCGAACCTACCGCGGGCGAGCTCGAGGGGTGGAGGAGCCACCCCTCTGGCCCCGCCGGAGAGCCAAAGACGACGGGGAACCGCCGGAAGAAATCGGAGAAGGAGGCGTCGCCGCCAGTAGTTCCAACAAACTCAAGAACGCCCGGCGCACAGGCTTGCGCCACGTGTCATCGCGAGGAGCGTCAGATGCGAGCCTGCACGTTCTAATCTCAGCCGTGCAATCCGAACCGGTGGAGAAATTGCATATTAAATCCAGCCAATTTCCAGTTATTCATTCCCGCCTCCATAGTTTTGTATAATTACATTTAGGTCCCTCCGCAGGGACCTAAATGTAAGAATTTGTTAGTTTTCTTACAGAACAGTCCTTTTTGGACCTTTTTGAGAACTTTTTTAATTAGTATTTTTTGACGCTTATGCCTCTGGGCTGTAGGGGCTGTATCTTGTCCATTTGACCTCGGATTCTGGCGATTCTTGAGGGGTAGTTACACAACTACCCCAGCTACATAGTATAAAGTTTTCGCGGTTTTTCGACGAGTTTTTAACGTGATTTGATTTTCTCGAAAACCGACTCGTTTTGATTTGTTTTCTTGTGCAGTTCGAGTACGCGGCTCGAACCTCGTTCACCTATATTATATAGTATCACCTATATTCTATCCACCTACTATATAATAAATAAATCTTTTGCAAAATAACCCTTTTTGAAAATTAAATAAAAATTTGAAAAGAATAAAATCAAATAAAAATTACAAAAATAAAACCACTAAAAAAGGCATTCTGACTTAGAGAAGAATTAAAATAAAATCACGAGAAGAAAAATTAGGGAATATATTCTGCCTCCTTGAGTTCGACCCAGGAACACTTGCCTGGTTAAATATTAGTGAACGGTTCTCCGACAGGAAACCGTAAATTTGTTTGATAGGTTCAAAGATCGAAACTTTTTCATTGTTTCGCGGCTTCTGCTACAACTGACAACCTTCTTCTTTTAAGAAGCCGCGAAACCGACATTTAGACGTATCAGGAGGATGGGTGATCTCTGGTGAACGTAAGGGAGGGAGATCGAGCCTAATCTCAACCCGATGGTTGAGCTGAAGGGTGAACAGGTTGCAGGAGAAGATGAAAGGTGATGCGACGCATTGATTTGAATAATTAGGTTTTGATATCGGGGCTCCGACCGGCTTGTCGGAGCAGGTGAACGAGCGACGGTGCGGAATGGAAAGAATGGATCAAAAGGCGAGTAGCGAGGATAGAATTGATACCTGAAGATCTAGGAGGATTCCTGAGCTCCAGGCGAAGATGGCTGGCGAGGTAATGGCCTCGACCTAGATGTGGAAGGCCGGGAAGCTTGACGTGGCGGCACTCGCCAGCCACGTAGCTGAGCTACAGCTCCCGACCACCAAACTCCAATCCGAGGGGCCCCTCCGGTAGCTGTCACTCAACCTGAGGTGGCTAGGGCTGAAGAAGGGGTGAGGAATGAGCTGCGGTGCAAGGGAGTCGAAGAAGATGCTGTAGGCTTCCCAGGGGTGTGGAAGAATCGGGCGAGGGCGCGCAACCCTAAGAAGATACGTGCCTTCCTAAGGATCCGCGAAGATGCTGGATCTCAAGAGGAGGTGCGGGCAAAGACTCAGATCAGAAGGAGGCTCGACCCGACCGGGAAAAAGGGAAGATCAGGCTCCAGCGAGAGGGTTTGGGTTGGGTCAAGCCTGGAAGAGGCCGTTGACCTGCGGTCAACATTCGGTCCAACCAATAAAAAAAGGATTTTACAAAATATTTACAAAATAAATAAAAAATAGTAAATGACTTCAAAATAAAAAGTATATAAAATAAAAAAAATGTTTATCATTTTTCAAACTATTTTTTGTGATTTTTAATTATTTTTATGAAAAATAAATTAATATCTATGCAATATAATGCATTATATACATGTATAATATACCTATGTTTTTTGTACAATTATTATTATTTTGTTATTTTTACACAAGTACCCCCATTTTGTATTTTATTCATTTATAACATAATTTTTGGAGTATAAAATATTTTTTATTTTATTTTATTGAGTTATGTACAATTTTGAGATAAATAGGGGATGTTATCTATATACATGTAATTTGTACAAGAAAGGAGGATTTTATTTTTTTATTTTACTTTTCTAATTTTTATCTTATTTTTGTTTTATTTCTAGGACTATATACAAGGAGATAAAAAGAATACTTTATTTTATATTTTATCTAAAATAATTATTTACATGTATAAGTAATATGTACAATATAGAGTAGACCCTATCTCTCTCTACTTATTTTATTTGGCGATCAGGTTAAGGCTTGACCTTCTCTTGGGGTTCCCGTCACTCTGTATTTATTCTAAATACCTCTCTCCTTTTTCTTTTTCTTTATTCTTTTATTTTTGCACAAATACATGCTAATTATGCAATCTTAACACATGCATGTAGAATGCTATCTTATTGTATTTAAACCTATTTACATGATGTTTTGCCAAGATAAATAGCTAAAATAAAAGAATAAAGAGTGAGAATCAGATATTCATCACCCCCTATACTTTACCTTTGCTAGTCCCTTAGCAAACACTTATTTGAAAAAGAAGTGAAAAAGAAAAGAAAATAAAAAGAAGGAGAATCAAGGTTGATTGTTAAACTTGTCTTCATTAAATTGAAGTATGGAGCTCAATCAGACCTTTGGATTATTAGTTTGTCAGAACCTTATTTGGATCTAGGTTTAAGACTTAACAGCCTCTACGTTCCACCAATCTATGGTCAAGACTCCTCAATAATCCAGATCAAACAAGTCTACATACATAAACTCTAATGACCATGAATTTTTTCTTGTACGGTGAAAGTGATATGTAGCTCCCCGCCTCAGATATGACAAGTCAACAACCTCCCTCAACAAGGTAACTCTAATGCCTAGTCTAGCAGCTCTTTCCTCGAGGAGCGGGGCATTCCCTTCTAAGTTCAAGTTCAACTGGCTCAAGAAGAGGGGAAAAGAAGAGAATGGACCATGGCCAGTGTAGCCACGTATCCCTGGGAGCCCAACCAGTGTAGCTAAGTCTCCCGCTGCAAGCTTCATGAGATGAGAAGGTGTAACATAAGTTTTGCTTTATTTGACTATATACACTCCGGCAGGTATTTTATTTTCTATCAGACCCGCCACTTTTTTGGAGTTTTTCTCTCTTGTTTTTCGATGTGTATATATACAACATATCTACATGGTGCAACATATATACATAAGGGCTTTTTCCTCTTGAGCCAATAGACTATCCCTCTTTTGAAGCATTATTTCAACCCACAACTCCTGTCTTTAGACCTTAATGCTGTTGACCAAGTTGAAGCGCACTTCCTTCCCTAAAGGAAGATGAGCGGTTCCGCCTAGAAGTACTACCCTCATATGCTACCCCAAGCCAAAGGAAACTACCTCCTCATCACCTCATTCATGTGGAGCTGAGTGTAAAGTGCTGGTCCAAGTAAAGCTATTGTCTGCGAGAGTCATATGTGCGATGTTAAATGTTCTACTTAGGCTCATCAAGATGACATGTCATCATAGCCTAGTGGAATCAAAGAATTAAGTCACCAATGGACCTGAAGAGTCTCAACCCAAAATCCTATAAGGTTCCACTTAGAATTAGGTGGATTAAGGTCTTAACCAAGATCCATTTTCCAATTTAATTCCAGGCTAGTTTAAATGTCAACTATGATTCAGGAGGATATACAAATATTTACAAAAATCTTTTTATGCAAAGTTTTTGAAAATGTGTAAAATTTTTGAAAATTTTTGAATGCATGCATGAATGCAAAAGTTTTGCAAACTATTTACAAACATTGACACATGGGTTTTTGCAAATTTTTTTCTTTTTCAAATATTTTATAAAAAAATTTACTATATACATAATTATGATACCAAAAAAATTTTACAAAATTTTTACAGACAAAACATTTTTACATGAAAGGTGGCACGAGATGCAACTGTTGTGAGTCAAAGACCACATCTCATGCAAAATGAACCGGGACGACGTCAACGATCAATGGCTCATGATCTAGATATGGTTTGAGGCGATGACCATTAACACGAAAGGTGGACTCAGATGACATCTTAGATATGTCGATACTACCATTGTCATGCACCTTTCGGACCAGGTATGGTCCTTTCCACTTACTCTGTAACTTCCCTGGAAATAATCTAAGCGTGACATCAAACAACCATACTCTCTGATCTAGCTCAAACTACTTATGGCTGATATGAGAATCATGCCATATCTGTACTCGCTCCTTATATTGTAGGCTGTTCGAAAAGGTTGTGTCTCTGAGCTCCTCCAGGGCTGCCAATTCTACCTTCCTTTGATCACCTATATTCTTTGGATACAAAAATATCTCAGTGACAGCCCATAGTGACTTGTGCTCAATCTCAACAAGTAAATGGCGGGGCTTGCCATAAATGAGACAAAAGGGAGATGTACCCAAAGGAGTCTTGAAGGAAGTACGATATGCCCACAAGACCGAGTCCAAGAGCTGTGACCAATCCTTTCGATCTGGGCGGACTACCTTCTGCAATATCGTCTTGATCTCCCCATTCGATACATCAGCAAGACCATTGGTCTGAGGATGGTATGGAGTGTCTACTCGATGGTCTATGCTGAACTCATTAGCAAGGGCCTTTACCTTTTCGTTGATAAAGTGAGACCCCCCATCAGATATCAATACTCTAGGCACCCCGAACTGTGAAATGATATTTTTCCTCAAAAATCTGCACACAGTCTTAGCATCTACGGCTCGGGTGAGTATGGCCTCAACCCAACGACTCACATAATCAACAGCCAACAGAATGTACTCAAATCCCTAACTCTTAGGGAATGGACCCATGAAATCGATGCCCCATGTGTCAAAAATCTCACAGAAGTGAATGGGCTGCATCGGCATCATATCACACTGTCCACAAATTCCCATCCTCTGACAGTCAGTACATCTCTTCATGAATTCATCAGAATCCTTGAAGAGGGTAGGCCACCATAGGCCAGATTGAAGCACTTTCTGTGTTATTCTCCTACCGGAATGATGCCCTCTTGCCTCAAGCTTATGGAATTATGTGAGGACGTTGTGGTGCTCCTCTTGAGGAATGCACCGATGCTAGACGCTATCCCCTCCTTCATGATGAAGGATGGGATCCTCAATGGTAAGACTTGGCCTTCGCAAGGAAGGTCTCAAGTTGCTGCCTGGGCCAATCTTGTGGAATTTTCTTGGCAATAAGATAGTTCACAATATCGGTGTACCATGGGAGCGAGGCGATAGCAAGGATCGCCTCGTCTGAGGAGGTCTCTGTAATAGGATCAGTCTGCTCAGATTCCTCAAGATTTTCCAAATAGGAGAGATGATATGCCACCACATTCTTGACTCCAGGTTTATCCTTAATCACAATATCAAATTCCTGGAGTAGAAGGATCCATCTAGTCAGTCTCGCTTTGGCATCCTTCTTTATTTTGAGGTACTTGATGGTGATGTGATAGGTAAAGATAGTCACTTTGGATCCCATAATATATGATCGAAATTTGTCAAAGGCGAAGACTACGTCTAGCATCTCTTTCTCCATGACAGTATAGTTCCACTGCGCAGCATCCAATGTACGGCTAGCATAGTGAATGGCAAATGGTACTCCATCCCTCCTCTGTCCTAGCACGACCCTTACGTCAAAATCAGAGGCATCTGTCATGATCTCGAATGGAAGAGACCAATCAGGTAGCTGGAGGACAGGAGCCTCAACAACTTAGCTTTTGAGAATCTCAAATGACGCAAGACACTTATCATCTACAATGAACTCGGTGTCTTTCATCAGCAAATCAGTCAACGGTCAGGCAATCCTACTGAAGTCGTGAATGAACCGTCGGTAGAAACCGACATACCCCAGAAAAGACCGTAGCTGTCGCAACTTGGATGGTGGATTGAGTTTCCTGATGATATCCACCTTGGCTGGATCAACCTCCATACCCCTGTTGGAGATGATATGACCAAGAACCATCTCCTGAGTCACCATGAAGTGACTCTTCTCCTGAGACAAGATAAGATGAACCTCTATGCAGTGCTGAAGGGCACGGTCTAGGCACTCAAGACAAGCATCAAACCCATCGCCGTAGAAAAGTCATCCATGAAGACCTCTAAACAGTCACCCACCATGTTCGAGAAAATGGACAACATGCATCTTTGGAATGTCACGAGGGCATTACATAGACCAAAGGGCATCCATCGAAAAGAATAAGTCCCAAATGGACAGGTGCATGTCATTTTATCCTGATCTTCGGGCGTTATGGCAACCTGATTGTAACCGGAGTACCCGTCAAGAAAGCAGTAGTGACTCTTCCCAACTAGCCTCTGTATAATCTGATCAATAAAAGGCAGCAAGAAATGATCCTTCTTGGTGGCCTGATTCAATCGTATGTAGTCCACACAATCCCTCCAAGAAGTGGGTACCCGGGTAGCTATCTCCTCTCCAAACTCGCTCACAACTATAGTGATGCCCATCTTCTTGGACATCACATGTAATGGACTAACCTACTTGGAGTCGGAGATGGGATAGATAAAATCGACGCTCCACCATTTCAATATTTCTTTCATGACTACCTCTCGAGGATTCAGGTTCAGCCGTCACTGGAACTCACGTGACGACTTCACGTCCTCCTCACGATAGATATGATGGGAGCACAGAGCCGGACTTATCCCCTAAAGATCATCTACACTCCATCCTATTGCCTTGCAGTTCTTTTCAAGAACATCCATCAAACAAGATTCTTTCTCTCCAGTCAAATCTGCTGAGATAATGACTGGGTACATCTCATGCTCACTGGCAAGGAATCTATACTTCAGCGACTGTGGCAAAGGCTTCAGTTCAGGACAACTAGGAGCTGGCAAATCTGGCCTCTGAAATGTCTGAGTGAATGCAACTAGATTGGAATGAGAGAACACTCACTGATCATATAAAACTGATGAAGATTGCTCTATTGGTGTGTCTGTCTCGATGCTGGCAAGGTCTTTACCCTAGATGTTGGCTCTGTGGTCATCAGATAAGGTAATAAATCATCAAATTCTACACAATCTATGTCTGAATCCGAGGGATCTGAATCAGAATCACATGATACAAAATCTGCTTCATTGTCCTGAACGCAGTCTCATCCTCAAAAGTGTCCTCAGCCAAGAGTGTGCTCTCTGAACTCTCCTCTACTGGAAACTGTGGATCTGCAGCATCTGAAGGTGAGAGAAG
The DNA here is from genome assembly GCA_037367405.1 of Ottelia alismoides. Taxonomy (NCBI): domain Eukaryota; kingdom Viridiplantae; phylum Streptophyta; class Magnoliopsida; order Alismatales; family Hydrocharitaceae; genus Ottelia; species Ottelia alismoides. The sequence goes on from JAZKJV010005632.1 coordinate 22,595, forward strand.
GGCTCATGAAACGGGATCTGACCAAGCGGCTTCATCAACAGTGATCACAAAGTCGCACCCCTGATGGACATCTCGCTCTACCTCTGTCGTCTGCTCTATGTCACTGCACTGCTTTGAGCAAGATGAATCTTGCACTCTAGTCTCATCAATTATCTCTATTTGTATACTCTCACCTCTGACGTGAAAGTATACCTTCCCGTTATCATGGTCGGACACTGCCTTGGCTGTTGCCAAGAATGATCGTCCTAGAATGATGGGGGTATCGGTCACCGATTCAGGGATCTCCATGTCCAATAAAACTAAGTCCACAGGGAATTTCAGGCCCTGAATTGTGACGACTAAGTCCTTCAACAACCCCTTCGGCCTCTTGACAGGTCTATCAACAAATTGAAGGACTGTCCTGCTCTGTCAAAGAGGGCCAAACTCGAATCAGTCGAGTTAGGCTGTCGGAAGGAGATTGATAGAAGAGTTGTTGTCTAATAGAGTACGATCGAATCTCTGCTCATGAATGTGGAATCTGATATAGGGAGCTCTTGCATCTGACCTCTTGGCTGGCAGACAGTTGCTTCTTATTTTTTGCATAAGTGATAAAATGCAATTCTTATCAATACATGCATGAATGCTAATTATGCAGAAAAAATGAAGAAGTGCCAATGAATTTTAGGGATTTGAGCTTAATTAGTCATTTTTAGAGTGATGGATATGAGATTCATCACCTAACTCTAAGTTTTCTAAAATGAACCTAAGTCATTTGCCTCCTCGGCAATGGTGCCATTTGACGATCTGAAAAATACCCTATCTAGTTCATCGTTTTTATATTGTAGTCGGGCACTTAAAAATTGGATAAAATTTAATTGTATGAATAATTAATTTAATCAATTTAAGTAGTGAGTAGCCATGTGTTTATTTAACCTGGGCAAGCCACCAGGGTCGACTCAAGGAGGCAAAAGAACAACTTAAAACTTAATTTATCAAACCTAATGGTTTTCAAAGCAGATTTTTTGTATTTTTTACGTAATTAATCTTGAAAATGTAATTTTGCAATGTTTGGGGCCTAAAATGCAAATTCCAATTAAATGAGGTCCAAAAGTCCTAAAACTTGCCCATAATGTGAAAATGTTAAAATTAAGCTACTGTAATTTTTTTTGAAATTTTCTAATGCGAAATGAATATATTATGAATTAAAAATGCAAACTATGTGATTTTTAAGTAATTTAATTTTAGTAAATAACAAACCTAATTATTTCTCAAAAATTAAATTATCCTATAGAGGTCAATGTGAGAGGTATCCAGAATAACTTTTATTTCATTAAGTACTAAGAGTATAATTAATTAAAAATTAATTACTCATATCACAAAATAATTTATTTTTACATAGGTATGCTTTCGAATGCGATGATTTTTTGGCATGTGATGGAGAGTAATTAAATCTACCTACTATGTTTTTTAGCAAATTTTGGATCATAAAATAATTTCATACAAATTAAAGAGCATACAGTGGGTAAAACATGCTAATTTCCATCAATTAAATTAAATTGAATTAAATCAAGCGTAGCTCATAAATGTCATTGAATAACCACAAGGTAGAGAATAATTTGTTCTACAATATGCTATTTTTTGAATTAAAAATATGATGATAAAAAATGTTCAAATTAACAAGCAAAATGAGTGTTTTAAATGCAATACAGAAATATGATAAAAATAAAAAATGCTAACATGGACGAAATGGTAATTACTAAAACCAAGGAGGGCTTATCGTTAATATTCCACGATCTGGAAGGCCTTCTTTTTATTTATGAAACTTGGAGGGGGGTTGGTGTAATATATCCCTACCACACATGCTTTTCACGTGCTGGGGGAAAGTGGGGTGGGTGAAGGCGACAGGCTTGTCAGCAGTGAACCCCAAGCCCTAATGGCGGTGGAGATCTGATAACGGGACGAGGGAGTCTAGGTTGGTGGCCGAGGCGTGGCGATGGGGCATCGGTGAGGTGGGCGATGGCTCCTCTTGTTGGTGTGGGGTGAAGTTCGAGGCTATGATATGCGAGGGCACTTTGGGCACGGGTCGAAGTGGTGGGCGGCGCGTGATGGTTCGCTGGCGGAGGGTTGGAGGCGAAGGCGTCGTTAGTCGGTGAGGGTGGATAAGAAGGTTCATGGTAGTGGAGGTCAAAGCGAGTAGCTTGGAAGACCAAGGTGTGGTGTGGGCTCGGCAAATATATGATGTGAGGGCTGAGACGGTCGACCAAGGTGTTGAGCAATGGGAGGCGAGGGTAACGTGAGCTCATCGAAGATCAATATAGGGTGAAGGTGGTAGCAGAGTTGGTGAGGTGAGGTGATGGTAGGGTTAAGTGGCCCAAGGGGATGAGGTGAAGGTTGACAGTGCGAGTGGTGAGGTGGATGAAAATTGGGGGCACAGGAGAATGCAGGGGAGAAAGAAAGGGAGAAAAAAAGGAAGAATGAAAAGGGAATTACTTGGAGGTGGGTTTTCAGTTTAAGCCCTCGCATCATGGTTGAGCTCAGGTGAGCTAGAAGGCTCCCGGCAGCACGTCATGCGATTGGATCTTGCCAAAGTCAGAGGAGACAGTGAGGTGTTGTCATCGGCCCACGCGATGCCTATGACTTGAGGAACAACGCATGAGGGAGGAGCGTGGGTGGTGTTGGAGCTTTAAGGGTGAGGGAAGAGTGATGGTTGTATGTAGAGAGGAGTGGTAGTGGTCACGCGAAGGTGCAACTACGACCGCAGGCAGAGGTGGACGGCTGGCAATTGCGGGAAGGGGAAAGGGAAGGGGTAGCAGGTCATGTGTTGTGCACATGGGAGAGAGAGGAGAGAGAGAAGAGAGGGAAGAGAGGAGAAAAAGAAAAGAGAAATGAGAAATAAAAAATAAAATTAAAAAGGTAAAATTAAAAATAAAATAAAATAACAAAAAATAAAATTAAGGATTAACTAAATAAAAGTGAAATAAAATATAATAATAAATATAATAATAATAATAATAAATAATATAATAATAAAGGAATAACATATGGGTAACACGTGGAGGCTCTAGGAGCAGCCATGTATTACTCCTAAAAAAATCGGAAAAAATTAAAGAAAAATAGAAAAAGAAAAAGAAAATGATATCAAATGAAATAGTAGTCAACATGAAACTGTTCTTCTTAATGAAATCAACAACTTTCGTGAAGACCCAAAACCAAAAGAGGTCATTTGTACAAAAAGTATCTTTAGAGATCCTCTATAGATAATAAAATATTGTGTTCTTATATTTTTCTAATTTTTTTAAATTTTGAAATAATATAAAATCAATATAAAATTAGATAAAATATAAAATAAATAAATACACATTAATCTAACTTTTTTGATTTTTTAATAATTAAGAAAAGGTGAAATAAAATCAATAAAATAAAGTATATACAAAATATATAATATACAATTAGGCCTCAAAATCGATATTTTGCAAACGAGCCATGATTTTAATGGAATCATTTTTATTGGATGGATAATTTTATAACTTGAACTTTAAAAGTGAGTTTGGTGAATTTGGAGTTCATACGGAGCGGGAATTTAGCCGAGAAATTGGACTTTACATCATTTTCGATTCAAGATCTAAGAGTATTTATTCAAGGAAAAATTATTTATATTTTACACACATTTTTATGAATAATTTAAAAAATAATTACGTGGAAAGGAGCTAGTGAGAATTTATTAAAAATCAAGGAATTTTGCGTATTTACATGGGATTATTTACGAACATTTTTTAACACTTTATTTTTTATATTTTTTATATTTTTATTTGTGAATTATTTTCTGGACATATTTGTAAGACAATTTTTCCATTTTATTAAGAGATATATTATGTTAATTTATTAATTTAGGGACTTCTATTTGGTGTTTTGTTCATGTATTCAAGTTAAGATCAACATATTATGATGGTGAATCACAGATCCATCGCTCCTATATATACCCTAAAAGATTAACAAACTTGCCTCATTTGTATTTTAAATTAAACTATCTATCTAATGAAGATGTTTTCATTTAAAATGGAGAAAAAGATACAAAAGTAGGTTTTGTGAGGTACTATTGTACTAGGGCACTTGTTTATAATATTATATTATTTAATTCTTTACATTTTACGACCTTTGTATTTTGGGATTTTTACCAAGCAGACTCTATAAATGTTTTAAAATGCCTCTACGACCTTTTGCACAATGTAGTTACCCCATCGACCCTATAAATTACCGCAAGAACCCCCACGGGCTTAAAACATATTTTACCCGAAGGGTTCATGGGGTAAGAGTTGGCAAGTTTACGAGGTCAAGGGGGGAATTAGGTTGTTTCAAAGGTCGTGGAGGTAATTGGTAAAGTTTATAGGGTGTGCCGGGTAAAAATCCCTTGTATTTTTTATAATTGTGTAAACAATATTATAATTGTAAACATAATTAAAGTATTTAAAATAAATTTAAAATAAATAATAAAGTATAATACATAAGTATATTATACCTATGATATATACACATAATTATTTACATACATGAACAAAATAATAAAAATGGAATAAAAATATGCAAATACATAATAAACAATATTGTAAGGGAATATATATATAATATGTATATAAATTAAAAATAAATTTAATATACATAAAACATAGGAATATATACATGCATTTATACATGTAAAAATTAAAATATATAATAAATAACTTGATATGAATAAAAAACAACCTAAAATGGTAAAAAATAAAAAGAAACAGCTTTCGTATTTTAAGATTTATTTAATAAAATCAATTTATTTTATTTTATTTTATATTTATTTTTATTTCTATTTTTATTATGTTTTATCTTCTAGTGTCCCACGTGGACCAATTAGGGGGTGGCGACAGTTGACTGATTAATCCATGATTCATCTCCTTTATTCATTAATTTTATCTCAAATCCTTAGTAAAATATATGTAAATATCAAATAATTCTCATTAATTAATATAATAATTCCTTTTGTTAATATTAAATATTTAATACTTATTTAATCCAAAATAAAAGAATAAGAGAAAAGGAAGAATAAAAGAAAGAAGAATGTAAATATGTACATATTGAACCTAACCTTGAGACCATATCAATAGTGACATAAAATAAATAAGTAGGAGGAGATAAGGATCTTAATCTATAAAAAATCAGAAAATAAATATCACAAATGTACATATACACATTATTCACCTTATACATATCTTCATCTATTTTATTTATCATTCATATCACTTCAAATCAAAATATTTTCTTATTTGAATGTGTTTATAATAATATATTAATTTATAAAAATATAAGAAAAATAAATTGGTGTATAGATAACATGGTACAAATAACAAAAAAAGCCATAAAATGAACATTCAAAGCCAAATGTCTACTATGTATGAACTCAAAATTTTCCAAACTCGCTTTCGTTATATTCTCCATTAAATTATCTTGAAAATAAAAGTGGTTTCATTAAAGTCGGATTAATATGCAAAAGTCAGCTTTTTGAGGTATTATGGTATCTATACAACTATATATTATTCCTTTATTATTTTATTCTTTATATTTGTCTATATTTATATTTTTATTACACCCCATATATTTTTTAATAATTATAAAAAATAAAAATAAAAATTATCAAAATGAAAATAACCAAAAACAAATGTATATAACTATTATATATGTATAATTGTATTGTATGGTATCTATACCTATTTATTTAAACATGTAAATAATAATTTAAAAACAAAATAAAATGTATGTTGAAGTCATAAAATTTTGTATTATTTTATTAAAATATAAAAATGCTAAGTTATATGTGAAATAAGTAAGTTAAAAATATGTGTTTTATTGTATATAGGTATAATATACATATCAATTATCATATTTATATAATTTAACCAATAAAATTAAGTTATTTAAATAATTAAATGTCATAATTAAATTATTTATTAAACTATTTAAAACTTTTTTATTTATATCATTTATTTATTTAAATTAATTTACTCTTTATTACTTAATTTACATTGTATTTTATACCATGTATATAGGTATTTTATCTCTTCCTGTTTTGTCCTTTTTCTTAATTTCCGTCTCTCATGCCATGTGACGTGCCTTGATTGGTTAATACTTTTGACTTGTCAAACTTCATCTTCTTCCCCCCTCTCCTTCTTCCTCCTTTGTTTCTTCTTTTCTTATTCTTATTCTTTCCTTCTCCTTCTTTCTCCAATGTCGAACTGCTCCAGCCACCTGGAACCACCCCGTGATTCACTTAATCACTCTGGGCCCACCTCCTCATCTTCATCTTTTCCTACGAGAGCACCCTCTCTATCCTCTATAAAAGAGTCCCACCTCCTTTTCGAGAGCTCCTACGAGAGAGGACGATAGTGACATCAGCTCCTCTTTCTGTCGTTGAATGAGAAGTAGATCGAGCGTGATCAGACACCGGTATGAGCACTGCTCTGCCATGCGCACAGCCTCCCACGTCCGTCGTTGGTCTAGGCCACGGTCATCGGAGCTCCATCGAGCTTCGATTCCCAGAAGATCATCCACTTCAATCATCCTCTATTTTCTTGGTAGATCTTATGTTCCTCCTCCTCTTCTCCACTTCCCAGAAGATCATCCACTTCAATCATCCTCTATTTTCTAGGTAGATCTTATGTTCCTCCTCATCTTCTCCACTCAATCTCTCTATTCTACTTCTCAACCTCAATTCTCTTCTCGAATCTCTCTTCCTCATCATATTTCTGCAAATCGATACCAAACACTCTCGATCAAATCCATCACGCCATCTGTAAGGATATGAGATCAGGTCCCCCCCCCCTTTATCTTCACCTGAGTCATCCACTCACTCCTTGACTGTGTAAGATTCAGACTAATCTTTGCGCTCAAGTTGATTTGCGTAATTGCACGTCACAGGTGAACCTTTGATCATCTGAGGAGCGTCGATCGAGTTCGCAATCCAATACCTGTAACCTTGAAGAAACTGTGTTTGATATGGAGATCCAAACATTGCTGAATATGGAGATATGAAACTCAAGCACCTGAAGCTAGGGAATCCATCCTCAGCACTCGAGAATAAATTGAACTAACACCTGTATATCCGAGCACCATCTTTTTCAACTTGAGGTTAGATTGAGAATCATCAGATATGAGTCACAAGTAACGATATGAACCTTCGCCAGGTATATGAAGCTAACGTGACGCCACCTTCGTCATGTTTAGGGAATACACACGGAAGAACAATGGGCTCCCTCCAGATTGATTAGAAACCGTCAACTCAGTTTATATCCAACGCACCAGTAGATGCCACAAACTCCAAGCTACGTCGGACAGATCCAACCTACCAGCCTCTCAAGGCAAATCACGTGCTCCATGCATGACCTGAGAAAATTTTGAAATATTTGCACAAGGACTCCCATGATTCTTATTAATTACTAATAGACCCGAACAGGTTAGAACTAACATGGTTGAGCATGTGTCGACTAGGATATTTGCATGAATACCCTTGAATCGCTTGTGTTTTGTAAATAAGTACAAAGACGCTGGAAATCACGTGTATATACACGTGATTTGGGAACTTTGGCATACCGGTGCTCTATGTTTTCTGATATTCATTACAGGTCCTGGAGCTACAAAAGCGCATGGCAAATCACGTGTTCTGCTGAATTTTTGCACGAATACCCTGCTGCATTTCTGTATTTGTAGAATGCCCTTAAATTCTTATATTACAACCATATCCCTACTGCATAATATTAAGTACTAAACTAATAAAATCCATACTAAATAAAATATGTAGTATAAAATATAATAAAAATACCTTATAGAATACTCTATACCGTATTAAAAATTATTTAATAAATTAAAATTGTTTTCTATTTTTAACAATTCAAACACAAATAAAAATACACACTTACTTCAAAAATACATAAAAAACATAAATACAAATCCAAAATCTCAACAAAAATTATATTACATGTATTTTACTATATTCTAAATACTAAAACAAAAATAAAATAAAAATCAAATGTTAAACCCTTATAAATATAAAAATAGATCAAAACTTAATTCATAACTAATTCATAAAAAGATTTAAAAAATATGTACAATAACTTATTTTAATGGTATTTTCATATTCTGTATAGTAAAAATAAAATTAAATAATTTTATTACTATTTAGTTTTTAAAAATCCAAAATACTTCATCGCTTGTATAAATATATTGTTTTCTCTTTAAAACCCGTTTAAAACAAAAACATATTCTAAAAATCACATAAAATCCCTAAAATAGTAGAATAAGATATAAAATAAAAAATTAAAAAACAAAATCAAATATAAAAATATAAGAAAAATCACACATATATTTCTTTATATATGGCTATACAAAAGACATTAAAAATAATTTAAAACCTAAAACAGAACTTAAAAATCGTAAAAATAATTTAAAATCATTAAAAAATCATAGAAACCATATACCTTAGTTCAGTCTACTTTCTACCCTAATTATTACAGTTTGCCTCCATGAGTTTGACACTCTTGTACTTACCACATATACACAAGTTTAGGAGTATAAATAAAACCAAACACAAACTTTCCTGTAAATCTCGTCTAATTGATTCAGTAACGATAGTTCTACTTGTAGAACATCATATCAGACGACATTTTCATTGATCCAAGTCAACTGCCCTGCCCCCTCTTTGGATTGGTCCATCGTAGGTGTTTACCTCTTTTTCGCTAAAATTTCTAGCATGATCCATGCTTCCTCTCTTCTTGATTCCTTAATGAAAAATCTTTGCAACATCATAAACCTTCGCGAGAATCCAAGTCCATCCAGATTCAACCTTGGATTCACATGCAAACCTTAGGGGAAGGAGGGCATCCAATCAACATACTATATAGCCTCTCATCCTCTATTTTTGAAATTAAATCCCCTTTTGGCTCCCTGTAACCCCTCGAATTCATTCATGGAGTTGAGCCATTGTGATAGGAGGAGCTCCTCTTTCAATTCAAGGCGTGGAAAAGGCAGTCCAAGTCGATTCAACTCATCACCGAAGCTCCTCTAGATGGTTCTTATCCCCAACTCCCCAAGTCAGGAGAGCACTCTATACTTAGTTTTCTTTCGATTCTTAGAGTTAGCAGTAGCAATGTCTTGTCTTGTATTTCATTTCATTTCATCTGATTTTTAAAAGAAAATAAAAACATATGTTAGTATGTCGGAGCTTTAGGATCCAGCCTCTGTCCCCATTGTTTGATGATATAGCAACTCAATATTCACCCCATCACCTTCTTGATCATATTCTTCACATATCCGACCCATCTAATCAACTAGATCTCACGAAGATCTATGAATCATCTCCAATCCACCACCATAACCAGAAGTTCCATCTTCACCCCCATTCTAGAGTGTTTAGTCCAATTTTTGTGGGTCAGGAGAGAGCCTCTTGGGACCAGAAATCTTTTGTGCACGTATAGGAGATGGAAGGCTCCATCTAGAGTAAACCTTGTTACCTGCAAGGTCCCAAGAGCAGGTGAAAAGCAAGACAGGCGAGAGCCGCTAAATAGTGGTCTAACAAGTCAGACTCACTGTCGCTGGGGCGACTACTCAAGCCTTTTCGTTCGTTAACAATTAACCCGCACAATTAATCAAACAATCAAGAGCAAGGATTTAAAATTTATTATTCCTTACTAAAAATGTACAACGGCAAGCAAGTAAGGGTCGAACACAGGAAACAAAGGTGTAGAGTGTGCACAAAAAGTCAAGGCGTATGTCTAATGAACTACTTAGCCAATATGGATTTTTTTGTGGGTTTTTAATTTTGTATATTTTTTATTTGATTTTTTGTTTTATATTTTTATATTTTGATTTTTCATTTTCTGATTTTATTTTTTTATTTTATATTTTTTATTTTCTTTTTTATAGGAATATATAAACTGTATAAGAAAAGAGAGGATAAAAGGCTTATAGAAATAAGTAAAAATACTAAAAAATTAGGAAATAATTTTTTTTGGCTTTCTTATAGTTTTCTAATGCTTTTGTGATTTTTCCAGATTTTTCTTATTTTTTTTTGCCATTTTTAAAATCAAAAATACTGAAAACAGTGAATAAAAGGGCTGGCCGAAATTAAAAAGGGAATGAAAAATAGTAAACAGTGACAAAAATTTCCCAAATTAATTTTCACTTAAAGATAATAAAACAAAGAAGATTCAGAGACAAAAATTAGGTTTTTAGGATTTTTTATAGAATTTTTAATATTATTGGGAAGGTTTCTGGGCTTTTATTATTTTTAAGGTTTTTATTTTGAAATTTTTAGTGATTTTTGGCCAGTAACTAAAAGACACTACAGTAGACAAAATATAACTTTTTAGAATTTTTCAAAACATTTTGCTAATTTTTATGGATTTTATTATGTAGATATAGCAAAAATGCACGTTTTTTATTTTTAGTAAATAGCAAAATGCAATAAAAATGGAAAATAAAAATATATCATGAATGTACAACTAAACAGGAGTTTAAGTTGATTTTTGCTGATTTTTCGGGTGCTTAGAGATGCATGCAATAATTAAAGACAGCAAAAAGAAACTACAAGTCTAGCAGGGGCATAAATGCAAATATTAAAAACTACAGGGCAAGCATTGCAATTTCACCAAAAGATATGCGCAAAGCACGTGTTATGCTGTTCACAGGGGTATATTTGCGAATAACTACAACCAACAGGACATGAGTGCAAATAACCCACAACTATATTTAAATCACTATGCATAGGGGTTGAAATGCAAATATAGAAAAGTTCGAGGTGCTTAGTGCAAAATACCCAAAATCACGTGTCCCCGTCACGTGAGGTGACGTGGACAGGGACTAAAGTGTAAATAAAAGAAGTTCAGGGACCTAGTTACAATTATTACAAATATTTTTAAACTGCAGATGAAAGTTTTAGGACTAATATGTAAATACAAAAAGCATGGGGATTGGATGCAAAATACCCCTCGCTGCGTGCGATCGGACGGCTGATGTCGATCCACTTATCCACGTGTCCTGATATGGTGACCCGATGGCACTTCGCACGGACGTCCAAGATTAGATCCCCACGAAGAGATCTGACGGTGGAGGACCCTGATGATTTGACGGCTCTTGTGCATTATGTACGGCGCTCCTGATCCAACGGCGGAGAGAGGTTCACGAAGAACACACTCCCCGGCGAGCTTTGACGACTGATTCCAGCCGACACACAGCCTCTCCGGCCCTAGGATCAAGGTAAAATGATCCTGGGGCCCTTCCGCATCGAACGATGGTCTCAACAGCGGCTGGGACAGCGAGGTGAGGTCGGACGGTGGAGATGACCTGGGGATTCGTCCCTGGGCTATCGAGGCTCGATAGAGCCTCCTCTTTGGCTCAGATCTGCAGGGTTAAAAGCACAACAACCAGGAGAGGCTACAAGGGTTCTTGGATAAAGAAATGGAGGTGATTCGTGGCTCGGGCGTAGAGCTCCGGCGTACGGTGGAGATGGGAGCTCGGGTCGCTCGATCTGGGCAAGATCGAGGGTGATGGAATGGTGGAGCGGCACGACGGAGTGAGGAGAAAGAAGATGGAGGTGAAAGCATCGACTGTGGATGACGGAGGGGGCCGGAAAGTGGAGGCGTGAGCGTCGGCTGTGGATGACGGAGCTAAGCTCCGCCGTGAACTTCGAAGGGTGATTCACGACGAGATGGTGGTCGTGGAAATAAACTGTTATAATCCTAACCTAAGCTAACCCTAAGCTACAAGAAAATGGAATAAGAAGAGAGGAAGACTCACCAGAGACGACGGAGTTAACTCGCGGCGGAGCTCCGACAAGGGGTTGGATCGACTTCGATTCGACACCAAATGTCGCTAACCCAAGCACAAATCGCTGCCTGCTATCACCAGGAGTGCAATGGACTAGGGGTTTACGAGCGAAAATGGCGGAAGAAGGATCAAATTCAAAATGGAAGTCGAGGGGGGTTTTTGAAGAGTTGGCTCTGGCGTGACCTTCGATGCAAGATCATGGGCGAACGCGGAAGATTTTGGGAGATCTAATAGGCCGGCGAGAATCATGATACTACAGGGAACAATTTTCATGAAGGTACCCTCCCTTCTCGAGCAACGGATTAATGGCGAAAAAATCGAGAAGAGGAGGGTGTCAGACGCTCTAACAGGGGCACAAGGCTAAGACTGGAGAGTTGACCCGCGGGTCAACTTTCCAAGCCACGTGGTTGGTCCACGTGGACCAACCAGGAAAATCCCTGGAAAAAACATTTATAAATTAGTTTTAAAATAATAAATGATTTATTTAATTTTAGGTTATTTAATAAAAAATATTTGTTATTTTATAAGATATGATTTTTAATTATTTTTATAAGGTATAATTTTATAAGTTACCTTTTATAGCTTTTATAGTTATATTATCTATATATTTTAGTATTTTATTTTTATTTTGTTTATTTAATTTATTTATTTTTGTTTAATATTTTATAAATTTGTAAAATATTTTTATACACTTAAATATATTTTTATTTTATTTTTCTGATATATTTTATATACTTAATAAGATAAAAGTATGGTTTATATAGGTATATGTATAGGTATTATACCTATGTATACTATATGCAAGTAATTTATTTTGAGTTTTATTTGAGTTTTCATTCTGATTTTAATATACAAATATATTATAAATAATATTTACAAAATTATAAAAATATAAAATTGCAAAGATAATGAATAAAAATAAAATGAATGTTTTAATCTGTACAAGTATACAATAGGGGTCCAAAACTCAACTTTCAAACTCTAGCTCCACCAAATGCGAAACCACCGCCATTAAATAGCTTATTTTAAATTATATACAATTAAAGGCGAGTTTACTGCATTTGAAGTTTTTATTTGTGAGATACGGGTTTGGGAAGTTGGGATTCTGGATTTTTATTCAGACCATAACTTTTTTATCTATATATTATTTTTGAGTGAAATCAATTTTGTATTTTTTTTATTTAATTATCTACAACTTTCATGTACAAAGTTTCTTTATTTGAGGTATAAAAAGTGGAACCAAAAAATAGGTCCCAAAATGAATAAAGAATGGATAAAATGAATAGGTATTTGGCCCTTATCTCCCCCTACTTTATTCATTGTCGACCTATTCATCAAGATGCCTAGGTCTCGGGGTTTTGGGTCATAAAATATTTACAATATTTTATTCTTTTTCTTTTCTTTTATTTATTCTATATTTTTAGGCTTTAAAACCCGTATTTTATACAGTAGTTACACAATGATGCATGAATGCTAAAATACCAAAATTGAACCTATTTACACACATTTACTAGGGTTTTTGAGGCCAAAATGATAGAATAAAGATGACGAAATGTGGATTCATCATCCCCATATACTTTACCTTTGCTAGTCCCTAACAAACACTTATGCAATAAGTGCAGAAAAAAAATCAAAGAAAAGAAAAAGAAGAAATGTGGATTAAATTTAATTATCGAACTTGTCTTCACAAAGTCAAAGTTTGGAGCTTAAGTCGGACCTTTGGAATTTTAGTGCGGGCGGAACCTTAATGAGAACAGGATTTGAAATCCAACAGTCCATGAGAATCCCAAAACTCTATTCAAGTCTCCTCAATAGCCAGGTCAGAAATATCTCAACTCATACGCAAACCCTTACGACTATGAATCTGACTCATATAGGGTAAGTGACAGTGGCTCTCCCCAACTAGAATGACAAAGAGACTGACTTCTCCAGCATGACAACCCAATGATTCCCCAATCCAATAACTCCATCCTCGAGGAGTGGGATATTCCCTTCTAAGTTCAAGTGGCAACCATCTCAAGAGGAGGGGGTGAAGAGAAGAATGGACGGTAGCCAGTGTAGCTACCTATCCTAGGATGCAAGACCAGTGTAGTCAAGTCATCCAGCTGCAGGATCACATATTTGACTTTGGAACTCAAGCTTGCTTATTGTCTTTACAATATATGTACATACTTTGCAGGCATTTTATTTTTGTACATGCCTGGCCATTTTTTTTTGAAATACTATTCACAACAGCATTTACATAGGGAGTTTTTCCTCTTGAGCCAGTAGACTATCCCTCTTTTGAAGCTTTATCGCAACCCGCACTCTCCTGTCTTTAGACTTCCTTATCACTGGACGGGTTGGGGTGCACTTCCCTCCCTAGAGGAGGACAAGTGTTTCCACTTGTGTGCATCTCACACCGGCAAATCCAATCCCCTCACCACTCCAACTGAGTTGAGCCATGTGAAAGGTGCAGGTGTCCAAGTTAGGTCATTATCAACAAGAGTCGTGCCTATGCTCTGAAATACTCTACTTAGGCAGTCAAGAATCCACTGAACCAAGTCCCGTGATCCTCAAAGAATTAAGTCAACTAGACCTGAAGTACCTCAAACCCAATTCTTATAAGGTTCCTGTTATTAGGTAGATTTTAAGGTCCAATCAAGCTCCAATCTCCGGATTTTACTTAGACGTGTTCAACTATCAAACTCAATACGAAAAATGCTTATGCTATGCAAATGATATGCAGAATGCAGAAAATATTTTTGTGATACAATTTTTTTCAAAGATTTTGAACTTTTTATGGATTTTTGAAAATATGATGATGATGATGATGATGCATATGCATTTTTTGTATTTTTGAAGAAGATTTTTCAAATATTTTTGGATTTTAATTTTGTAAATGTTTTTGGGATTTTTGAAAACAAAAGTTTTTTGGCTAAAAGCTAGGTGAAAAATATTTACACGGCCATGCTTCTTATATTTACAAGAAGTTGATTTTAAGAATTTACAGGGTAAGTGGTCAATTTTATACATATATATGGTGGATTTTGGTGAGATGTATGTATTCCTCAAAATTATTTGACACAGGGTTTTCAAACAATTTTGAAAACTATAGTCCAAAATACTTTTTACAAACATTTTACAAATATGTACACACAATTGAAAATAATTTTGCAAAGGTTTTCAAAATAGTATATATAGATTTTTCAAAATATTTTTGCAACCATTTGAAAATTATTTTTCAAACATTTTCATTTTTTCACACAAAGAAAATAAATTTTATAAACCACACATTTTTACAAAGGTTGAAAACATGTAACAAAAAGTTTTCAAAATAGTTTTCAAAAGATTTTTCACAAAGATTTTCAAACTATTTTTCAAACATTTTGTAAAAAATATTTTCACTTGATTTATTAATCAGTAGATACAAAAAGAATTCGAGGAATGACCACATCTTTTTATTAAAATTTTTAATGAATTTTAAAGAATTATTAGCCATATTATTTGGAAAAATACGAAAGTACGAGTTATGGCTAAAGTATATACGACCCCCCTATACTTAGCTTGAGCTATGTCCTCATAGATCGGAGAGAAAAGAGAAGACATAACTCGTACTAAGTATAGGCAAGTCTAAAGAATGAATGAAAGAACCAATGAGAAGTTGACAGTCCCCCCTATACGTAGGATCAAATAATCCTAAGTATAGCAGACTGTACACAACGCAGGAAGGGTCAAGGGTGGGAATGAACAGATAGTACTCAGATTGTCTCCCCGTATACTTAGGGTAAGATATCCCTAAGTATAGACAAGAAGAGGAGACAATGGAGAGGATCGAAAAGAATAGAAATACTCGGGGTGTACACCCCCCTATACTTAGGACAAAGTACGTCCTAAGTACAGAAAACTGAGAACAAGGGGCGGCACCTTTTTGATACAAAAAGAAGATAGAAAAGGAAAAGAAGAAAAGAAGAAAAGAGGAAAAGAGATCTGAAGTTGAATACGAATCAGTGGATGTACACATCACTCCCCCTATACTTAGGGTAAAAGAGGCCCTAAGTATAGGCAACAACAAGAGTGATGAAACGGAATGAAGAATGAACACTCGGCTCGTCCACCCCCCTCTACTTAGGACAAGGTATGTCCTAAGCAAGGCAAACACGAGAATGGATGGACGAGCAATACAGTAGAGAGAACAGAGATAAACAAAGGAGAATGTACAACAGAGATGGATATACACATGGTCAAGAAGGTGGAAAGCAAACCTTCTTGCGAGACCGCTGAGGGATAGATCTAGTGTGGTGCAAGTCGACATCGGGGTCCACAGTGGACGGAAGCCGATCAAGGTCGACACGGTGAAGGCCCTCAGTGGAGTCAAATCGAAAAGGGACAAACTGGTCAATGGAAGTAGTATGGCTAGGTTCGCCCTTAGTGGTCCTATGGTGTGAAGGCACAGACGGGCGAGTGGAAGAAGTATGACTCGGCCTGGCCTTGGGGGTCTCGCTGATATCAAAGTGGAATGTGACAAACTCATCATCCTCAGAAGAAGTGTAATCGGAGTCGTCCTGCAAGGTCTCGTCCAGGTCAAAATCAAAAGGCACGAAATCATCTGTGGAAGTATCCGAAGTCTATTCATCCTCAAGAGTTTCACCCGAATCATCTTCATCAAGAGGCCCGAATCTCTCAAAATAATGGGCAGCATCATAACCGACCTCAATCATCTTTACTTTTGAGTGACCAGGAACGGACTTATCAGTGGAAGTGGTCAAACCAGGTCCGTCCTGTCTAGTTTTGGTATATGCCTGCTGCTCAATTGGATCAATCACGTAAATGCTTTGGATTTCATCAACACATCGCCACACACCAAAAGGAGGAACCGCGAGGTCTATGCTTTCCGATTTCCTCCCCTTTCGGGGGATCCTTCAGGTCTCATCAGGGGTTGCTAAGCAAACATCTCTAATAGCATCAGATCGGTCACAGGCCTCGGAGTCAGCTAGAATCAGTGAAGGTGCATCAAGTGCAGGTCTCTGGTCAACTGTGGGTGCGGTGATCGACACTTCGCTCTCGTCAACAAGACGAAAGCGAATATCTCTTGATCCATAATCGATAACGACCCTCGCAGAGGCGAGGAAAGGTCGTCCCAGGATGATTGGAGACGGCTCCCCTGTGGAGGCCTCCATGGGCAACACGACAAAATCAACATGGTAGCTTGTGCCTAGAATAGAAATGACGGTGTTATCAAGGATACCCTTCGGCCTCTTGATAGATCCATAAGCAAACTGAACGATCATCCTGGTTTTCTTTAGAGGCCCTAAGTGAAGAGGCTGTACCAGCGAGAAGGGTCATATGCTAATAGATGCACCGCCATCTAGGAGAGTGCGATCACAAGTGTAGTCAGAGATGGAGCAAGTGATGAATGGTGTAGTTGTTTTCTTCTTTCTAGGAATGGGGCGGTGTGTGATGGCGTGGGCAGTGGCCATGGTCAGAATGTGGCACTCAGATCTGCTCCTCCGCTTTCTCTTCTTGGGAAGAGGAGCAGATAAATTGGTCATGGCCTGCTGAAGTGGGGCACGGATAACCTCATGAATGGTGGCCACCACTTCGGGTTCAGATAGTATTAGTTTTGAATTTTTGGACTTCCTCCATACAAGGGAGGAAGTCGGAATCAACATGTATATGAGGCATGCCAAGAGCAGTCTGTACAACGGCATCCTCGGGGTCAAAGGTGGGACAGTGTGTGAGAGGTTGTGTGGTCAAGGGTTCTGGCAAGTGGACTATCTCCTCACAATATGAATCAATCCAGTGTCTCCCGAACTCTTTTTGGATTTTTAAATTTTTCTCATTTTTTTGTATTTTTGGCGATTGCAATCTCCCATGATCACCCACAAGTAAAGCCGTATCCTCGACGAAAGGAGCACTAGTCTAATATTCTCTCAAAGTGGCAAGATGCTCTTTCATCAAAATAATGTGGTCTAGCATTAGGTTCATGACAACACTTATGGATGTCGCGGAAGGTGACTCCAAGAGGTCAGACTTGGGTGGATGTGAAGGTGGAGGTGGATAATATACAGATGGAGGTGGAGGTGGGTAGAAATCCGAGTCGTGATACTGTGGCTGAGGCAGGTATGTACCAAAATCAGAAAAAGTAGGAGGAGGATCCTCCTGATAAAAGGGAGGTGGACTGGCTGGAGTGAACGAGGGATCCGCAAAGTCCAGATAAAATACGCTCCAGGGTTCCATCTCGAAAATAATAGGAAATGATTCGGGGGAGCACGACGGTCAAGTCAAAAGAGTGAAGAAAAGGCACAAATGCGCAGAGCGATCTAGAATACACACAAGCAATCACAAGCAAAACTCGCACAATACAAACTTTCAATTCACCTACTCAACTCGATAGAGACCGCAAAGAGCGATCTTTTTATCTTGTCTGTTTTAGAGTTAGGTGAGAAGTCAAAATCTTGCACAAACACTTAGGGGGCTGAGATGGGATGTGGGCACTAACCTTAGTGTGTGCGCGAGCAATGTAAAACGAAGACAATGAGGGGATTACTCACCCCAAGACAAAATTTTCTTTTTAGTGGATTTTAGGGCCAAGTAATATTAGCAGTCTCAATTTTATTGGTTTTCACCTTTTTTATTTTTAATAAGCAATGCACGAGCCTATCGGGGAATCAATTCCTTTGAGCTCCTAGGTTGGCAAAATCAGAGGGAGAGTCGGAAAAGCAATGCAAGCGACAAACAATGATGAATGCTAAAGCGTAAATGCTCACCTTGCCTCCAGCAATCTACATGCAAGGATGCTCAGCAGAATTGAAACCTATCTATATGCAAATGCAAGCCGATGAAATCGCTCTAAGTTTCAGAATTTGCTATTATCATGAAGAACCACAAGTCGTTCACCAATCCTCAATCCAAGAGTCCGGTCTAGGCTCACCCCTCCTCCTCTCGACAAATCAAGTTCAGGAGCAGCGCTTGGCAGGGTGGGCTCGCGGCGCGACGGCTCGAAGATGGTGAAACGACTGTCTAAAATTTTGACTAAGTCCAAACGCGGCTCTAGGCACAGGCAATGCTATTAGGTGTTTGGCCTTAATCTATCGCAAGAAACTCCTAAAACTAAAGGCTCAATCACACAAAAGAAATAAAATCAAAACCGGAAAACAAAAAAAAAATGCGAAGAAAAATGCGAGAAAAGTCGCGGTGAGCCCCCAGGTGAACAATCACTTGGAAATTAGGCTCATGAGTCCAATGTTCGGGGGTACATGTATTATTACAAAATTGGATTCCCTCTCTCACTTAAATTACAAGAATAAATACACAAAGACTAAAGTGCTCAAAATTTGTCTTCAAAGTTCTCCAAGTCCTTCTTTGTGCTAGGCTAAGGCCACCTTACGTGGGTGCGAAGGGGCTCCAAGAGGGGATCCTCCCTCGATCCGCGTACCTCGCACGAAATCCAAACAAGGAGAGTGGTCAGAAAACTCAATAAGCAATATCAAAAAAAATGGCGAAAACAAAAGCCGCAGAATAGACAACCAATCACAATCACAAAGCAAAAACCCAATCTACGCGTCGTTGCTCCCTGGCAACGGTGCCATTTGAAAAGCGAGACATGCGAGAGCCGCTAAATAGTGGTCTAACAAGTCAGACTCACTGTCGCTGGGGCGACTACTCAAGCATTTTCGTTCGTCAACAATTAACCCACACAATTAATCAAACAATTAAGAGCAAGGATTTAAAATTTATTATTCCCTACTAAAAATGTACAATGGCAAGCAAGTAGGGGTTGAACACAGGAAACAAAGGTGTAGAGTGTGCACAAAAAGTCAAGGCGTGTGTCTAATGAACTACTTAGCCAATATGGATTTTTTGTGGGTTTTTAATTTTGTATATTTTTTATTTGATTTTTAGTTTTATAATTTTATATTTTGATTTTTAATTTTGTAATTTTATTTTTTTATATTTTTTTATATTCTTTTTTATAAGAATATATAAACTATATAAGAAAAGAGAGGATAAAAGGCTTATAGAAATAAGTAAAAATACTAAAAAATTAGGAAATAATTTTTTTTGGCTTTCTTATAGTTTCTAATGCTTTTGTGATTTTCCAAATTTTTCTTAATTTTTTTGGCATTTTTAAAATAAAAAATAGTGAAAACAGTGAATAAAAGGGCTGGCCGAAATTAAAAAGGAAATGAAAAACAGTAAACAGTGACAAAAATTTCCCAAATTAATTTTCGCTTAAAGATAATAAAACAAAGAAGATTCAGAGACAAAAATTAGGTTTTTAGGATTTTTATAGAATTTTTAATATTTTTGGGAAGGTTTTTAGGCTTTTCTTATTTTTAAGGTTTTTGTTTTGAAATTTTTAGTGATTTTTGGCCAGTAATTAAAAGACAAAGTAGACAAAATATAATTTTTTTAGAATTTTTCAGAAAGTTTTGCTAATTTTTATGGATTTTCTAATGTAGACAGTAGCTAAAATGCACGTTTTTGATTTTTAATAAATATCAAAATGTAATAAAAATAGAAAACAAAAATATAGCCTAAATGTACAACTAAACATGAGCTTAAGTTGATTGTTGCGGAATTTTCGGGTGCTTAGAGATGCATGCAATAATTAACGACATCAAAAAGAAACTACAAGCCTAGCAGGGGCATAAATGCAAATATTAAAAACTACAAGGCAAGCATTGCAATTTCACCAAAAGACACGCGCAAAGCACGTGTTATGCTGTTCGCAGGGGTATATTTGCGAATAACTACAACCGGCAGGACATGAGTACAAATAACCCACAACTATATTTAAATTACTACGCATAAGGGTTGAAATGCAAATACAAAAAAGTTCGAGGTGCTTGGCGCAAAATACCCAAAATCAGTGTCCCCGTCACGTGAGGTGACGTGGACAGGGACTAAAGTGTAAATAAAAGAAGTTTAGGCACCTAGTTGCAATTATTACAAATATTTTTAAACTGCATATAAAATTTTTAGGACTAATATGTAAATACAAAAAGCATGGGGATTGGATGCAAAATACCCCTCGCTGCACGTGATCGGACGGTTAATGACGATCCACTTATCCACGTGTCCTGATCTGGTGACCGGATGGCGCTTCGCACGGACATCCAAGATTAGATCCCCACGAAGAGATCCGACGGTGGAGGACCCTGATGATCTGACGGCTCTTGTGCGTTTTGTACGTCGCTCCTGATCCAACGGTGAAGAGAGGTTCACAAAGAACGCACTCCCCGACGAGCTTTGATGACTGATTCTTGCCGACACACTGCCTCTCCGGCCCTAGGATCAAGGGCAAAATGATCCTGGGGCCCTTCCACATCGAACGATGGTCTCAACAGCGGTTGGGACGACGAGGTGAGGTCGGACGGCGGAGATGACCTGGGGCTTCGTCCCTGGGCTATCGAGGCTCGATAGAGCCTCCTCTTTGGCTCAGATCTGCAGGGTTAGAAGCACAACAACCAGGCGAGGCTACATGGGTTCTTGGATAAAGAAATGGAGGTGATTCATGGCTCAGGCGTAGAGCTCCGGCGTACGGCGGAGATGGGAGCTCGGGTCACTCGATCTGGGCGAGATCGAGGGTGATGGAAGGGTGGAGCGGTGCGACGGAGTGAGGAGAAAGAAGATGGAGGTGAATGCGTCGGCTGTGGATGACGGAGGTGGCCGGAAAGTGGAGGAGAAAGCGTCGACTGTGGATGACGGAGCTAAGCTCCACCGTGAACTTCGAAGGGTGATTAACGGCAAGATGGTGGTCGTGACAATAAACGGTTATAATCCTCACCTAAGCTAACCCTAAGCTACAAGAAAATGGAAGAAGAAGAGAGGAAGACTCACCAGAGACGACAGAGTGAACCCGCGGCGAAGCTCCGGCAAGGGGTTGGATCGACTTCGATTCGACGCCAAATGTCGCAAACCCAAGCACAAATCGCTGCCTGTTGTCACCAGGAGTGCAATGAACTAGGGGTTTACGGGAGAAACTGGCGAAAGAAGGATCAAATTCAAAATGGAGGTCGAGGGGGGTTTTTGAAGAGTTGGCTCTGGCGTGACCTTCGATGCAAGATCACGGGCAAACGGGGAAGATTTTGGGAGATCTAATAGGCCGGCGAGAATCATGATACTACAGGGAACAATTTTCATGAAGGTACCCTCCCTTCTCGAGCAACGAATTGATGGCGAAAAAATCGAGAAGAGGATGGTGTCGGACACTCTGACAGGGGAACAGGGCTAAGACTGGAGAGTTGACCCGCGCGTCAACTTTCCAAGCCACATGGTTGGTCCACGTGGACCAACCAAGAAAATCCCTGGAAAAAATAGTTATACATTAGTTTAAAAATAGTAAATGATTTATTTAATTTTAGGTTATTTAATAAAAAATGTTTGTTATTTTATAAGGTATTTTAATATGATTTTTAATTATTTTTATAAGGTACAATTTTATAAGTTACCTTTTATAGCTTTTATAGGTATATTATCTATATATTTTAGTATTTTATTTTTATTTTGTTTATTTAATTTATTTATTTTTGTTTATTATTTTATAAATTTATAAAATATTTTTATACACTTAAATATATTTTTATTTTATTTTTCTGATATAGTAATTTATTTTGAGTTTTCTTTGAGTTTTCATTCTGATTTTAATATACAAATATATTATAAATAATATTTAAAAAATTATAAAAATATGAAATTGCAAAGATAATGAATAAATAATAAAATGAATGTTTTAGTCTGTACAAGTATACAATAGGGGTCCAAAACTCAATTTTTAAATCGTAGCTCCACCAAATGCGAAACCACCGCCATTAAATAGCTTATTTTAAACTATATACAATTAAAGGTGAGTTTGTTGCATTTGGAGTTTTTATTTGTGAGATACGGGTCTGGGAAGTTGGGATTCTGGATTTTTATTCAGACCATAACTTTTTATCTGTATATTATTTTTGAGTGAAATCAATTTTTTATTTTTGTTTATTTAATTATCTACAACTTTCATGTACAAAGTTTCTTTATTTGAGGTATAAAAAGTGGAACCAAAAAATAGGTCCCAAAATGAATAAAGAATGGATAAAATGAATAGGTATTTGGCCCTTATCTCCCCCTACTTTATTCCTTGTCGACCTATTCATCAAGATGCCTAGGTCTCGGGGTTTTGGGTCATAAAATATTTACAATATTTTATTCTTTTTCTTTTCTTTTATTTATTCTATACTTTTGGGCTTTAAAACCCGTATTTTATACAGTATTTACACAATGATGCATGAATGCTAAAATGCCTAAATTGAACCTATTTACACGCATTTACTAGGGTTTTTGAGGTCAAAATGATAGAATAAAGATGATGAAATGTGGATTCATCAGCAGGTCCTCCTTCGAGCTCCAGGCCTCCATCAATGAGGCTTGGATCTTCTTGAGCACCTTAGTAGCAATGGAATACCAACAGGAAGGAGTTGAGTATCTCACTAGCCGGATTGACCACCGGAGCTAGGAGGTACGATCGATCGAAGCTCATCCAAGACGTGTTCTTCAATTGTTCTTCCAAAGCCACTCGCCAACGTTAGATCAAGAATGAAGCCAATCTTAGTAGCAGTCATCCGATCGTGCATATCCGGAGCCATCTGATCAGGTAGGAGATCTAATCTCCACCCTCCATTGGCTAAGAGATATCGACACGCTTCAGCCATTGATTACGTTAAGTGACATTATATTAGTCGTCCTCTATATGTGGGATTAGGTACCTTGCGACTTAAACCCTTTGCTTTTGTGTTTTTAAATATTCAAATATTCCTTTGTAGTTGTAAAAAAATTGTAATATTTATATTGAGGAACTCGCATTTATTTTATTTACACTTAGGTCTAGTGTCAGGTCACCTCGCGCAACTCTCCACATGAGGTGCCTAGGCTTTTTGTTCATAACCCCTTCTGTGTTTAATATTTAGTTTTAATCCCAAATTTTGTCTAAATATTGTAATATTTTTGGGGAAATTGCATTTTTGATCCTGGAACTTGCCATATTTACATAAATACCGCGACAACTGCACCATTAAATGACTAGGCTTTAGCCTATTGACTTAACAATCTGCGCCAATAATCTCTATGTCGACCAAAGCCATAATCAATCAATAAATAACCCATAATGAAATTCAGTGACCAAAATATATGAGATAAAAGTTATTATAACTCAGATTACATATGTGTGTATAGGTATGTCGTCTGAGTGTCTAACATAAGGGTGGTAGGAAGTAGAGTACAAAATTTATTATTAATTAGGGAGTAGAGTACAAAATTTATTATTAATTACTTAATCATATTTTTCTATTTTATTTTTATATGTTCTTATGTCCTTTTCTTTTTGTTAATGTTTTGTGGGTTTTTAGTTATATTTAGATTTTATAGATATTCTTATATTTTTTATTTTTTATTTTGCAATTTTTAAAAAAATATGAAATAAAATATATAATAATATAGATAATATATATACTATATAGATAAAAAGAAGAGAAAATAAATTTTAAATTTTTTAAAAAGATAAATAAAGTCAAACTAAAATAATTAAAATATTGTTGGGTTTAAGTATATTCTATATTTTTAGTGATTTTTGGATAATTTTTATGTGTTTATAATATAGAAATAAGGAAAAATATTGATTATGATAAATATGTAACTTTGTTTAGGGTTTAGTATATATAAGCGACGAAATAACCCTTAAAAAAATTTTAATATATATTATATATAACCAAGAAAGTCCAAAAAGAAATAATATTTACATAAATAGTCCTAGCATATGTATTTGAATATAATTTTCAAATGGACAAATTGCATGCTTAGCCCATGTAGTTTGTGTGGATGTTATCAAATGCATAAATAGTCTTTTAAAATTGCATTATAGTTCCTATATTGCTAAGTTATTTTCTTTCTTATCTTTTTATTATTTTAAATAGTATTTTGTAGCCAAAAATCGTAGGGAAATTAATGGAACATTTATTTATTACATATATTTTTCGCAAGGCATTTTAATTTATTTTCCTATTTATAAAAATGCAAAAGCATTACATTTTCTCTATTTTATATTAAAAAATCCATAAAATATAAAATGTTTCAAAAATTATATAAAATACAATAGGTTTATTTACTTATATTTCAACTAATATCGAAATATTTTTGAAAAATATAAACTAGACTCATGAAAATTACAAAACCCTAAAAACATTTCAAAAATCTGCAAAACATATTAGAAAAATCTATAAATCTTATTTTCTATTTCTGAACATTCTTTGTTATATACAGTATATATTAAATTAGTTTAGAGTTTTGTCATTTATTTATATATTTATTTATTAAACCCTAAACAAAGCTACGTATTTATCATATTCTTTATCTTGCTTTATTTCTATACTTAAAAATCCATAACAATTATAAAAACTCTCCAAAAATAACCAAAATAGATGAAAATATTTAAAATTAAAAATTATTTTATTTATTTTATTTTATGTTATTTTATCTTCAACAAAAGCAACGACAAATCCTTTTTCCACAGTAAACAGGGTCAGCTACATAGATTCTTTGACTTTATTTATCTTATTTAAAAAAACAAAACATAATTTCTCCTATTTTATCTATAAAGTATATATTATTCATATTATTTTATATATTTTTTTTCAAAATAAAAAAAAATAAAAATTTGCAAATTTAAAAGATAACAAAATATAAAACTTATAAATATATAAAGACTAAATATATTTAAAAATCCACAAAAAATAGCAAAAAGAAAAGGACATAAAAATATATAAAAAAGTTAAAATATAAAAAAATTATTAAGTTATTAATAACGATTGTTTACTCTACCTGTCCTTGTCCTTGTGTTCGTCTCTCAGATTACTTAAACCTATACACATATATAATCTGGGATATAATAAATTATAGCTTATGTATTTTGGTCACTGAATTTCATTATAGATTAAATCTTGATTAATCGAGGCTTTGATCAAAAAATGATTATTGGCTTAGCTTGTTAAGGTAATAGGAAAGAGCCTACTCATCAAATGGCACCATTGTCGGGGACAATTATTTGATTAGAGTTTTTGTTATATTATTTATCTTTTATTTTTACTATCTACATTTATTTCTATAACCTTATATTCTATATTTTTGTCATCATTTTGAATTGCCTAATCTATGTTTTTTTTCTTTTCATACGAGGACTCATGGATCTTGGCGAGTAACTTAGGAGATTCGACACATCTAGGCAAGATGGAGACCTAACTTGTCTAAGTGGTTCGGTAGGAGAGAGTCAAGGTGGACTGGATACTGAGAAGATAGTTTCCCTTCTTTAGTAGTTTATATCAGTCTTAGGTTGTCTTCTATTTAGTGAGAGAGTGACTCTATTCATTTGTAATAATACATAACCGAACACTCACGACAATTAGACTTTTATCGGGTCTATTTTACCATGTGTCTGTTAACCCAAGGACCCGATCGTTTTTCCCATAGTTTTGATCGCTTTATTTATTTCTTTCTCCCAATTCTCTCTTTACTTTTATTTGTTTTCTGTGATTTGTGTTTTCCACCTTATTTTTCATTATATGTCTTTTATGAATGAGCCCTTAGATATAGGACTTGCTTGATCGAATAAGATTAGACCCAAAGCTCTAATAATTTCATGTTCTTATAGATTGATACTCTTTGACTCAGTTCAAATTAACCGGTGCTCCATGCTAATAGCAATCCATGTCTTAGGGTGATTTATTTTTGCATTTCATATAATGTAATTTAAATTTCTGTCTAGCATCCCATGCAAGAGTTAGGAAGTGAGCACTTCTGATTAAGAATTCATCATTCATTTCCACCTTGCTTTGCATTTCAGCCTTCTCCCTATGATTTTGATCACAGAAGAAAAATAAAGGAAATCAAGAAATTGTAAGGCCTTTGCATAAAAATACTCAAAATAAGTGATAACCCAAAAATTTTTAAAAAGGGGCTGCTAAGAAAATTTGACCAAAGTAAATTTGATTAATTGAACTTCATTGTATTGGGTTCCTAAACAATCATTGTTCCCAGGTACATTCAAGACAGAGTAAGGCATGACACCTAAGGATTAGACCCAAAACCCATCCTAGATTATGACTTCTGCATCACCTATATCTACGAAGTATTGGCACTTCTATCGATGCGTAGGAAAGTAGGACTAAGTTCGCTTGCAGACTTAGTCTGAATTACTTGAGCATAGGGGAACTGTGATGATGGATCCATGTCTCATTGTTCCACGCCCTAGTACACCGCGAGGGGAAAGTATTTGACTCGCCATATCAACTTCCTTTCCCCCCATCTCTTTGGCTGACAAGTGGGCTGATGAACATAGATGATGGAGGAGGGATCATAGTATCCGGACTTGGGTCTGTGGTGCCCGACAAGTCGGGTTTGACAATCGCTACGTCGATCGCTCTCTTGGCTCTTAGATATCCTTAATCAAATTGCATCACCAATTAACCCACACACATGTTCAATCAATGAATAATAGTGAGCTAAAATGTATTATACCCAACATAATGATATGTATAGTATGCAAGCATAGGGGTTGAACACAAAGGAGCAACATGAATAGACCAAAAAGTTGTCAGAAATGACAATAAATGTTTTTGTGTTTTTATAGTAATTTTAGATTTTTTATGTGTTTTTAATATTAATATTTTGGGTTTTTATTTATATTTTTTGTGTTTTTTATTTTTTATTTTTATATATTTTCCGATTTTTTTAATATGTATAATACATATATAAATATATGACACTATATAAATACTACATATAATATGATATATATATAAGATATTATATGCATAAGAAAAATCAGTAGATTAACCTAAGTACAATCATTTTTATTTTTTAACAGTATTTAAGATACTTTAGTATTTTTAATATTATTATTATAAGTAAATATAGCTATTTATACGTAATTTAGACTAGTACATATATAAATATAGCTATAAAGAGTCAAAATAGTAAAAATAAAATATTTTTGCCTTTTTTTATAGTTTAATCTATTGTTGTGATATTTCTTTTAATATTTGCCAATTTTTTATATTATTGATTAAATCAAAATGGCAAAATAGTGAACAAAAATGTAGTACCGAGTTGTTTGGAATTTAAAAATAGATAAATAGATCAAAATTTTCCAAAACTATTTTTATTATATAATATAACATAAAAAATACAGATTTAGGAAATTCAGATTTTGAATTTCTCAAAAAAATAATTTCTATAAGGATTTTAGGATTTTTCAGTTTTTAGTGTTTTTCTTATGAGATTTTTAGTGATTTTTTATAGTTTTAAACTATACTAATAAAGATACTGTAAATTATTTTAGAATTTTTCAAAACATTTTATAATTTTTTATATTTTTTAATGCAAATAGGGATCAAATGCAATATTTTTGAATTTTTAAATATAGAAAAATATATGTGATTTTATATCATGTTAGCCACTTATAATAAATTTCCTACAAATTTTTGATGCAAAATGTATTTTTAATGCCAGGAATAAAAGAAATAAAAATACATAAACAAGTAGGGACATAATTGTAATTAAAATTAACAAAATATTTGTTACAGAACATAAAATAGAACTATGTGGGTCTCCGCACAAAATTCCTCAAATATTTAATTCATGGAATGTTTGTAAGGGTATAAATGTAATTTTTAAAAATGTCTATGCATACATGCAATTTAACCAAAAAGTTTCACTTAATTCCCAAGTTTCTGGATTGAATAATAACAAAACCCTTGAGGGTGTCCCTACAAAAAGCTTGCTCTCTCACACGCATAAGCACATAAGATGACGTAGCGAAGGACCTTTCTGTAAATAAAACAAGTATGGGGGTTGTTCTGTAAATAATATAAAATATTTTGAACTAGACTTCAAATTTTATGGATTAAAATAAAAATTAAAAAAACCAAGGGATGCGGGGAAAATTACACCTCTTGCGTGCGATCAGATGGTTGTTGTTGTTCACTTATCTACGTGGCACCTCCTTGTAGCATGATGATGGTTCGGTGATGATAGGTGGAGATTAGATCTGGATGGGAATCAAATGATGAAAGGGGATAAAGATCCAACAATAGTTGTACATTCTGAAGCAGACGCTTAATCCGATGGTGAAGAGGTATTAAGTAAGAACTAGGAAGAATGCCTGGAGGAGCGAACTTCGATCCGGCCTCCAAAGTAGCTCCAGCCACCAGAGGGGCTTGTGAGTATCTCAAAAGGATGCTGGGAGGGTTCTGCAGTTGTTGGGGTTTTAAATGGGTCTGGGACTTGTCGGAGGAGACATGGAAGGTTGACGAAGGCAGAGCAGCTAGGGGACCTACAACTTAGTCAAAATCACCTCCAAAGTGGATTTAGAGCTCTGTAACCTGCAGGGTTATTCATGCCAAGAAAAATGGAAGGCACGGGTCTCAGATCAATTGGGAGGTGAACAAAGAAGAGGTGATGCGAAGGGCCTCCGAAAAGAGGTGGAGTTGAGACTTTCATATCTTGATCTAAGGCAAATCAAGGGGAATGAAGGTCTATGGGGTAGCTGAAGCGAAAGGGGAAAGAATGGAGGAAAACAGTGGGTCGAGAAGGGGGTGAGATGGTGGAATCACTGGCTGGAGTTGAACTCCGATGAACTATGATTGATGAATTTAGTGGAAAATAAAATGAAAATCTAAACTATGCTAACCTAAGTTCTAGGAACAAAAGGAAAGAAAAACATTAGGATTCTACCTCTGGGAAGATGGAGTTGGTCGGAGCTCCGTCTGGTGGTGGCTGGCGATGCTCGGATCACCTCCTCTATGCCAACAAGTCTGGCAAGCCTCTTGTGAAAATGCCACCAGAGAGCTAGAGCACCAGAGAAATCTGGGGGTTTGAGGGTGAAAGGGGATCAAATTCAAATTGAGGTGGTGGAGGAGTATATGTACCGGGTGCTCAATTCAGAAGGCCATCGATCGAGGAATCAATCTGGCGTGAAAGGGCTTCGATCGAGGATTAAAATTTAAAGAGGAGTCGAGCAGATTTGGTGAAAGGATCGATAGGGGAAATTCAACGAAGATGGGGTAGCGTGAAGGTCAGACAAGCCTAGGGCTCTAACGGATTAGTTGATCGGCATGTTAACCAATGTTGAGCCCTGATTTGGCCATGTTAGCTACAAGAAGACAAGATAGGATTCTATTCATTTATTAATTCAATTAAAAATAGTAAAAAAATTTTATTTTTTTTAAATATGAAAATATTATTATTTTATGTGGTAGTTTATTATATTTTTATTTATTTTTTTGAGTTGATTTATTAGGTGTTAATTTTTTATTTAGACAAATATAGGTATTTTGATATATATATTAGGTATTTTAATTTATTTTCTTTTTTGGATTTTATTTTTTATATACATAATTTATATATTTATAACTTAATGGAATACACATAAATATATTTTTATTGTAATTTTCTGAAGTTATGTGCAGGCTTAAATAAATATTTGTATTTAGTGTATAGGTATATGTATGCATAATTCATCTATGTAGTGTAATATACTTATTTATTTTATTCTATTTTAATGGTTTTATTTTATTTTAATTATGTATATATATTTCATATATTATATTCAAATTTATAAAAATGTAAAAGTATGAAAAATTTAAAGAATAAATAAATTGATCATTTTATTCATATAAATTGCAAAATATGGGCCCAAAACCTAACTTTTGCATCTTAGCTCCAAACTGAATGAAACCACTCTATTAAATATATAATCTAATTTTGGGAACAATAAAAGTGATTTTGGTGAATTTTGAGTTCATATGGAGAAGATACATGTCTGGAAAATTTTTATTTAAGCTTTTTTTAGTGTCTAGGGCACATTGTACATTATTTTTGGATGAAATAAATTTTGTATTTTTCAATGTATTTTTATCTACAAGTTTTATATACAAAGTTTATTGATTTGAGGTATAAATAATAAATAATAAGATAGGTCCCAAAATATATTTATTGGGGAACTAAAAATTAGGGTTTTGAATTATTTTTGACCCTTATCTCCCCCTACTTTATTCCTCGTCGACCCAGTTATCACGATGCCTAGGTGTCAAGGTTTAGGGTCACTCAATAACTATGGTAATTCATTCTTTTTCTTGTCTTTATTCTTTTATTTTGGCTTTAAATTCAACATTTTATACAATATTTACAATATAAATAATAGATGATATTTTATGCAAATTAATGTTGTGTGCATGCATTTAGCAAGGGTTTAAAGGCCAAAATGAAAGAATAAAGGTGATGAAATGGAGATTCAACGTGGGCCTAGATAGATAGGGACCTCAAAAAAGAACAAACTACATGTTAGAAAGAATTGAAAAGTGTGTGATGCTTGTAGAGTGAGTACTTCTACAAGTACACACTCTCCTATAGGGATAGTCATAAGGACTAAATGTGAAAAGATTACTTGAGAACCAATAAAATTTCCAAGATAATTACCGAACTCGTACGGTTGTTGAGTTGTTGAATGCACCCTTGTATTGAGGTTTGATTGATTTGTTCAATTTGGTCAAGATAAAAAATATCGCACAATTGCGTAATTTTGTCTACACCTCTATTCATTCCTTCTTTTCATTTGCTCATTGTGAGTCTTTCTTCCTTATCTTCTTTTCTTAATTCTTATTTCATTCATGTATCCTCCACTCCCCATTTGTCTTCTTTTTCTCTCAAGATGGAAACTCATGGATGGCTTAGTCCAGACTCCACGGACACCCACATCGATTCCCTGATTTCGACATCTCAAATAATTCAGGGCGATTCCCATGAGATTGATACAGACCTTGCGAATCACTCTCGGGACTCCCCATTTCTTTTCCCAGCAATTCAGGATGACTCTCTTCCTGAGTTCTCTCCTTTTTGAATGGAGATTGATTTTACTCCGTACACATCTCCAACCCTTGTAAAGTTCAGAATTGACCCTAATTCTGAGCTCCTATCTACATGGGGTACTTTTTTCCAGATTGATCGAGGTGTATTTCCTATTACATAATAAGAGCCAAATTTTTATATCTCATCATCAGACTCAGAATGTGAGATGGCTCCGTATAGAGGGAAGGCCCAACAAGCAAAGCAGAATGAAGTTAATGCGCAAATGCTCGCATCCATCTAGGCGATTCAATAACAACTGACTGCATAGGCCGATACACAGCCCTCCTTCCAAGAGATGTTGATGGAACTAAGGACGGACAGATAAAAGAGAGGAAGAGGGGAATAACACCTTGCAGATGTACCCCGAGGAGGAGAGGAAGAGGAAGTAAGAGAACAACCAAAGACCACAGAGACGTATAACCTTGGTGTTGGGTAGATTAAATAGTGGATCCAAATTCCTCCGATTCACAGACATTTCAAGCTGAAACCTCAGCTCTTATCTCTTCTCTCGACTTTTCACAAGAACGCCAAGAAGAACCTTACATCCATCTACATCAATTCAGACGTTTTTGTGGCACAACTCACTACCCCAACATCCCCTCGGCATAGTCAAGATGATTGCCTTCCCATCCATCCTTCAAGATAAGGCACTTTACATGATCCACCATTTGGGGAAGGTGGTGATGACATGGGATGCATTGAAATCTGCATTTTTTTCACAAGTACTACACACTTGGTCGTCTAAATCTGATGTGGTCCAAGATTGCTAGCTTCTCCTAGGGATGATAAGAGTCAATTCATGAAGACTGAGAGAGATTCAAGGACTTCATGGAGAAATACCCCCACCATGAGATATTGAAGACCAACTTGGTCCGTCAGTTTTTCAAGGGCCTGACTGAAAATATTCAGAGGTTGGTAGACGCCTCCTGCCGAGGATCCCATTTCAATAAGGAATAGGATGCGATATACAAATTTTGATGAAATGGTCAAAGGAGAAGTCGCACTCTCTTCATCCTGATCTTACCAACAACAGTCGCAAATCCTCCATAAATCTATCAACATGGCGGCTACACATGAGGAGGACTGGTGTGAAAAATCCAACTTAGCATTATCGAGAGCCACCTGTCCAAAGTTGATATTATTGAAAAGAGATCACTGGATCTGGAGAAATTTTTCGTGATTAAACAAATAACAAAGGTGCTGGACAAGCCGGATCACATTGTTAAGACGTTTGAGCTCCTTGTGAGCACTATTAGTATGTGTCAGTCTACGAGCCAATCAGCTGAGATATCAGCCGCTGAATCACGGTAAAGTCCAGGGCGATAGTCGCCAGTTCAACATGTTTACTACATACAAACTCTCGACCAAGCAATGACACAGTAGCAACAATAGATGTAGATGGTGGTCTATCACCCGGAATCCCAACCAACATATGTCGAGCCATTCTTCTTACCTCCGTCGGTCATTCAGGAGGTAAACGACGTTTGGAACCATGATGCTCAATTGACCTATCCTGGCAGACAACCATATGGTCAATCATCAAATGTACGCATGTTCCACCAATGTCGCCAGGGTGGAAAACTTTTCAGCACCACCAACCTCCTACACAATAGAATCAGCCTCCACACAATGTACATACTAGGAGACAGAACAATTACCAGTAAAAAGCATACCACAAACCCGAATAACTTTCATCATAAGGAGCAAGTTCGCGAGATGTCCACCATTCATGTAGAGTCAGGTATGCATGAATTTGTTATGTAAGACTTTCGAGTTCACCTTGACTTAATTCTTTGAGTCCACTGCATTGTGTCCACATGCCTTCTTGACTAGCCTAAGTAGAATATCTCAAGACGCACACATGACTTGTCGATAGTGGTTTCACTTAGACAACGCACTCTACACATATCTCAACTCAGATGAGGTGGTGGAGGGAAGAATTTTGACGTTGGAGAAGCACACGTATGGAAACATATGTTGCCCAAATAGGTGGCTAGTGCCCCCCAACACGATCTAGTGGCATAGACGTCTAAAGGCAAGAGGTTGTGGGTTGTAATAAAGCTTTAAAAGAGGGATAGTATATCATCTGTAGAAGAATAAATCCATATGCAAATGCTGATGTAAATAGTATCCAAAAAATAAAAAATGTATTAAATAAAGTACTTATAAAAAAATAAACGGGCCGAAAAATCAAAGAAAAAAAATTCCCGTCGGAATTATATATGAATAAGCAAGGTTTATGCTTCACATGTCAAAGTTAAAAGTCAGCCTGTAGCTAGGAGACTTGGCTACACTGGTCAAGCTCCATAGGATACGTGACTACACTGGTCATGATCCATTCTCTTCTCTACCCGCTCTTCTTAGAGCTGGTTGTACCAGAACTTAGAAGGAAATACCCCGCTCCTCTAGGAAAGAGCAGGTAGATTGGGGAATAAGGGTTAACCAGCTGAGGGAGGCTATCTTTTGCCATTTCAGATGAGGGGAACTACATTTACATACAATGTACAAGTAAATTCATAGTCATAAGAGTTTGTGTATGGAAGGATTTGTTTTAACCTGGCTTATTAAGGGGAACTGAAAAGAGGATTGTATATCTTGAGGACTGTTAAGTTATAAATATGATTCCCAATAAGGTTCCATCACACTAATAATCCAAGGGTCTATATAAGCTCTATACTTTTACTTTATGAAAATAGGTTGGAAAATCATCATTATTATAATTTCTTTATTTTCCTTTTCTTTAGTTTCTCTTTTCATTAATTAATTTCCTAATAAGTGCTTGCTAGGGACGAGAAAAGATAAGTATATGGGGGTGATGAATACCCAATCAGTCACCTTTATTCTTGTATTTTGTCTTTAAATCTCCAGTTAAATGCATATAAATACATCTAACTTATACAAATTAACACACTAACTATTGTCTATAAATAATACATTAATGCATGTATTTAAATCCAAAATAAATGAATAAAGAAAAGAAAAAATAAATGAAGCATTGTAAATACTGCCTAACCCTAAACCCTGAGACGAAGTCAATATTAACTAGGTCGACAAGGAATAAAGTAGGGGGAGATAAGGGCAAAATAATACATACAAGAAGACACAAAAACCTAGAAACCCTAGATGCTCAATACACTATATATAGCCATTTTTACACAATTATTTACACAAACATGCATACATAAAATAAAGGTGTTTTCAACATGAAACTTATACATAATATACATATACATATATATAATTACAAAAACAATAACAAATAAAAATCATGCACAGTACAACGTATACACATAGATGAAAAAGCCACAAACAAAACTTCATTGATCAATATCTCCTCCATATGAATTCAAAATTCATCAAACTCACTTTCATTGTATTTCAAATTAAATTATCTATCTAATGAAGTTTTATTTAAAATAGAGCTAAGATACAAAAGTTGTCTTTCTGGGTACTATTGTACTGTGTATTTGTATATAAAATTAATATATTGTATTCTTTGTAGTTTTACTCTCTTTACATTTTCTAAATAAGTTGATATATTATATAAAACATATTAAAATAAAAACACAATAAAAATAATTGAAATAAATACAAAATAAATAATGAAGTGTAATACATAGGTATATTATACCTATATAATGTATATATGTAATTATTTAGATACATAAACAAAATAATAAAATGAAATAAAAATATGGAAAAACATAATAAATTATAATGTAAATATGAAAAATATGTAAATATAATAATATAGACATAAAATACAAATTAAAAATAAAATACAAAGCATAGGTATATTAATGAATCGCCATTTCATCACCTTTATTATTTTATTTTGGCCTTTAATCCCTAGTTAAATACATATATATTGCATTAAATTTCATAAACTAACCTCTCTTATTTATATTTTCAAAATGTTGTATTTAGAGCCAAAATAAAAGAGTAAATAAAAGAAAAGAAAAAGAATGAAATACCATAGGTATTGAATGACCCTAAACCCCGAGACCTAGGCATCATGATGACTGGGTCAACCAGGAATAAAGTAAGAGGAGATAAGGGCCAAAAATAGCCAATAAAACCCTAATTTTTTATTCTCCAATAAATTTAATATGGGACCTATTTATTCCCTATTATTTATACCTCAAATCAATAAACTATAAACATGAAACTTGTTGATAAAAATACATAGAAAATACAAAATTTATTTTGTATAAAAATAATGCACAGTGTTCCCTAGACACTCAAAATAAAAAGCCAAAATAAAAACTTCTCAGACATGTATCTTCTCCATATGAACTCAAAATTCACCAACTCACATTTATTATTCCTAAAATTAAATTATCTATTTAGTGAAGGTAGTTTCATTAAATTTGGACTTAAGATGCAAAAGTTAGGTTTTGGGCGCCCATTGTACAATTTACCTGAATAAAATAATCAATTTATTTATTCTTTACATCTTACACTATTTCTTATTTTTAAAATTTTGAAAATATTATTTATAATACATTTACATAATTAAATTAAATAACAAAAAACATTAAAATAAATACGTGTATTGTACCTATATATTACATATACGTATTTATTTAAGTATATTATTATTCTTAAAAAAATACAACAAAAATATATGTAGGTATATTTAAATAAGTTATAAATATATAAATAAGTTAATAAAAAATAAAATTGAAAATAGAAAATAGAAAATAAAATGCATCTATATAGGTAAATATACCTATATTTATACTTGTAAAAAGTAACTCCTAATAAATTAACTTGAAAAAATATAAAAATCACCACCAATACTACCTAAAATAATAAATATTTTTCTTATTTTGACAAAAAATTAATAAAATCATTTATTATTTTAATTTGAATTAATAAAGGTATTATTTTCTATTTTATCTTATTCTATCCTACGTGGACCAAAGAGGAGCGGGTCAGAGTTGACCTCGGCCAACTGCCTGCACCTCATAGGTCTGCTTTTGCCAGACCTATCTCCACTTCTTCCTCAACTTATCCTTGCTAATTCTATCATATTTTTCTCAATTCCTTCACTATCTTTTCTCCTCGATCGATGATCTTTCACACTAACTTCATTTCTCGATCAAAGGAGCTTTACATCTAGCACTTTTCTCGAGCCAATACATGTTTATATATGCCCTCCTTGACCTTTCATTTGATTTTGGATCCTTCTTTTCGTGTCGAATCCCTCAGATATTCCCCCTTGTGTGTTGAGGAAGGTTACAACTCCCTTCGCAACTAATCTACAGTGTGTGGTAGGCTCAATCAAAGTTGATCCTCGTCGCCAATGAAGCTTTACTGCATGGTCTACCCCAGCTTCTTTTTCCGGCAGGTCGAGCCATAGTGTAATGGTACTTTAGGTAGCCTTTTGTTTTAGATTTAATTTCCTACTTTTATTTCACATTTTAATTCGTTACCATAACTTAAATTCTGATTGTCGTAGTTCGCTAGAGCTCTACTCCAGCCACCGTGCCACCATCCTTTAGCCTCTCACCGCCCTGCATGTCACCCTCATCTCATTCTCCTTCTGATTCTCTACCCTATGATGCATCCTTTCCCCCCTGATCCCCTCTGGATCAGGAGGTTTGATCTCCCACTTCACCTCTCACTGGGGAGCATCACTGCAACCCATATCATGTCCATTACCACCCAATAAGACCCCCAAGAATCATCTTTTTACATGCTTGTGCTACCTTTGAAGATACCGGAGGTCAAAGGACTCAGTTGACGTGATTTTGTCAAAGAACTATGCTCCTTGGTTCCATACCTTTCTCGACCTTCTAGGACTCCATCAGTTGGTCCTGAAGCCATTTGAGGCATCCACAGTTGTGGACACCTCCTCCAAGTGTGAGGAGCATCTGAGCATCGAGAGAGGCACTCGGAGGAGGGAGGAATGATCTATCGAAGTAAGGAAGACACACAATTCTTCCATGTTCTTAGTGGAGAGCAACCACCGTTCGATTAAAGGAGGAGCCCCAATTTTCATCGTGTTTGTCCGATCTTGAGCAGCATTGACTGTAAGATCTCGCCTGAGATCTAATCTACATTGCACATCGCTAAACCGATATGGAGCGGTGATGAGCGACCACATATCCATGTGAACTCCATCTAGTTGTCCACTCGTGCCTTAGTAGGGGTAATTTTGCCATATACCCCCGCCATTTTTGTATTTTATTTTTAGTCTAAAATCTTTCCTTTGTAGTTATAAACTTTATGCAAAATTTGAATTAAATCCCCTGGGTTTTCAGTTATTGTAGATAGGTCCCTCGCCATGTCATCTGACGTGGTTGTACGTGTGAGGGAGCTGGCATTTTGCATAGCAACACTTAGGTTTCTTGTATTTCCTTTTAGTCATATAAAATTAAATTCTGATGGTAAAAATTTTGGATATTTTGCATTAAGGGCCTACCGCTTTTTATTAATTGCAAAATGCCCCTACTAGTGTTTTTAATTGAATATACTCTAGGCTTTTTGCATGTAAGCCCTTATATTTGTGTAGGGGTTCTATATTTCACTTTTATTTTCAGAAAATAGAATTAAGGTCTTTGCTAGTGCAATTGTTTTTATTTCTTTTATTTACATTATTAAAAATATCATTTTGCATCAAAAAATTCTAGGAAAAATATTAAGTGCCTAAACATGTATTAAATCACATATATTTTTCCTGGGTCATTTAAAACTATTTTCCTCATTTTAAAAGTACATAATATTGCATTTATTCCATATTTGCATGTAAAAATAAAAAATATAAAATCATCATTAAAAATTAGAAAAAATAGATATAATTTATTATTGTATTTTATAACTGCAGATCAAAAATCACTAAAAATAACAAAAGAAAATACTAAAAATTAAAAAGCTACAAAATCCTATAAAAATTCTTAAAAAAATCTAAAAAATCCAGAAATATTTATTTTTATCTCTAAATATTATTATAACTATTATATATTTCAAAAAATAGTTTAAGAAAACTTTGGGTCTTTTATCTATTTTTAAAATCCAAAACAATTCAGACTATTCATATAACTCATTGTTTTGATTTTTTAAATTAAAAATACAAAAATAAGAAAAAATAAAAACATTACCAAAAATAGAGAAAATGAAGAGAAGATTAGATATTTCATTTTCGCAAGTTTAAGTACTTGTAGATATACCTATATATACTTATATTCTATAGATATAGCTATACTTTCTTATATTATTATTATTATAAATAAAATATATATTTTGTAACCCCCTAAAAAAAGGAATGTATTTAGGGTATTTTTCTGATCTTTCTATATTTTATACTTATATTTACCTATTTATCTATTATAAAATAGATGTTATCTTTATATCTAATATATACATATTACATATATTAAAAAGAAAAAATAAAAATCAAAAAAATAAGAAGAAAATAAAATAATAAAATTAAAAACAAAATAAAATATAAATTGAAAAATCCATGGCAAATTATATAATTAAAAACCCACAAAAATAAAATTAAAAAATAAGAAGAAGAATAAATTTTGGAATTCAATTCCCAATATATCCTTTTTGCTCATGTGTTCGATACTCTACATAAACTTGCATCTATACACATATTTTGTAGAGTTATAATAAATTTTAACTCCAAATTTTTATTTTTCATTGCTTTGTCTCTATTGTGGGTTTAATTATTGAATTATTCGACTTTCGTGACCGGTCGCCTCAGCGATAGTGGTGGTCTCGCCTTGCATAGACCATATTAGACCCTTGCAAAAGTCAAGTTTTCAAATGGCACTGTTGCCGGGGAGCGATAGCGCATAGATTGATTTTTGTTCTTCTTGTCTATTTTTCAATTATTTATTTCTCATTTTATTTGATTTTATTTTGTATTGTTCTGATCATCTTCTTTGTTTGACCTTGTTGCGAGGGACCTCGGATTGAGGGAGGTACTCCTAGAAGACCTACACACCCACGTAACGTGGAGTCGGCTTTTCGACACAAGTTGACAGGAGAGTGCAACAGGAGAAGACTAAGAGAATTTTTTTGTGTATTTTCTTTTTTTATTTGTAATTTAAATGAGAGAGAGACACTATAATTTTTAATAACTTAGATCCTTTAGGACACTTCGACACTACACGAGGCCCATCGCCCGGGTGTCTGTTCACCTGGGTACCTCATTGATTTTCTTCGTGTTCTCTGCTTTCTTTTTATCTATTTCTTGTGGTTTGAGTTTTTCTCCTTTTTTATTTGATTTTCGTGATTGAGCCTTAGCATAGGATTGCTTGATCGATAGACTAGGTCCACATCCCTAATCAGTTGCATCTACCTATAGATATTCGCTTGAATATAGTTAAATTAATTTTTAATTACTTGGGTTTGTAATCGAGCATCGAGAGAGGCTCTATAAAGCACTAGCAGGAGCCATTGTGGCTAACACTGAAGGGTCTCCAACACCGAACATTTGGGTTCCATCTTTGAGTAGTTGGCCTTTGTTTTTCATGATAAATAGCAACTCCTGGTTCAGGGTGATTTCATCAGTTTACATTTGCATATAGTGTAGGTTTTAATTCCGTCTAGCATCCTGTACGAAGCGAGCTGGAAGCAAGGTGAGTATCTCTATCTTGGCATACATTATTGCTTGTCACTTGCAATGTTTTTTCGATCTCTTCCTCTGATTTTGATTACCATAGGATTCTAAAGGAATTGAAACCTCATTAGGTCACATTCATGAAAAATATCCAAAAAAAAGTGATAACCAAAATAACATCTGGACTATTAATTTTATTTGACCTTAAAATCAAACGTAATTGGATTCATTATCTTGGGAAGAGTAACTCCCTCATTGTGCATAGGTTGTATTCTGACTAAGCGAGGCATAAACACTTAAGGACTAGAGCCCCCATCCATGGACTTGTGCCCTAAGCGCTTGGGTCGGCTCTTGGGCCATGTTACTTGCTGCAAGCACTTGCCTCCGACCATAGACGAAGCGGTCCTGGTGATCTAATAGGTGTGTTGCGCCAACTAGAACACAACCAGTATAGGAGACAACACCTGTGTTTGCATAACTGCTTGAAATTCTACTAATTCTAAAATTGTAAAATAATTGACTGATCTCTCACGATCTTCATTATGTCGGGTTAGAGAATTGGAGTTTTCTTTGTATTTGATTGCTGACCTTGAATCCGAGTGTGTTTGTCTTTACTTAAGTTATCAGTCTTTTTCTTATTTTTTTCCCCTTTCTTGAGTCATTTTTCTTATTCAACATCATATACATCATGATAATGGGTTACCCTTATCTCCAACCAGATCTTGTGTCTTCTTTTCACCCATGTCAGCAACCCCGCTCTGGCTCACGATGACTCACTCCTTGAGCCATAACTTTGCATGGTCGGGTTGACCTCAACCCTCATGCGGTAGGAGTCATCTCTGGAATTTTGTCTCTTATGTCTCGTCTGCCCTCCTCCTTCCCTCCCGAGTCACCTTCTTATACCTTTAGGCATGATGTGCTCTATGATAAGGCCCATGTTGGGGAGATTGTTGGTATTATAGGGTCGGTCAAGTTTGAGGATGGAATGAGTGTGCTTCCTTCATCGGATTTTGGATCTAACTTATTTGATACTATTGCTGAGGTTTCTTCGGTTGCACACCAAGATGAGGATGTAATCTCTAAGGCAATACAGATTGAGGATTATGAGACCTATATTGTGTGTTTCCATTTTCCTAAATCGATCGTTGAGTCGATTCTGCACATATTTTTTCTGAAGCCTATTTTACCATCTCTGTCGGTACTTCAAGAGACTGAATTGGAACCCGCATTATGTCACCCATCCTACCAACCAATCTACTTTCCTCCCCCTAATGTCCATATCCTCAGTGAGCACATAACAGATTTCAATCTATACCCAGATCCATTCCAGTGGATGTTGTTTGGTAAGGACCTACACTATCATATGCCACATTTTGTTAGCCTCTCCCGGCAACCCTACATCCTCCTGATCAATGAGTGTGATCATTTTTCGAGGATGAGAGTTTAGATGCTAGCATGACCTCGCTTTCCAATGATCAGCTTGCATTACGCCCCGAGGGTTTTCTATGCGTGGATGCAATATTTTTTAGGTACTCAGTCTCACCCGCTGACTATGTAATCAGTCTGTCAACTACAGAGATTGAGTCGTCTGATTCTTGTGACTCCTTTGAGTATGCTCTCCTCGACGACCCTCGTGAGGACGAGCCATGCTTTGTAGCATTCGATGATCTCTCTGATCTTATGACCATATGTCCATCGGAAGCCCAGTTTCTTAGAGAATATCCTAATCTTTACTCTCCATATTTTTATAATATTGTGATTGATGTGGAGGATTCTATCACTGATCCATCCTTCTCCATGTTTGATTTTGTAGACTTTGATCACTCACTCCATTCTTCTGAGCTGATGATTTCTTCTGAACCACTAGACCTTGGTTTAGTTTTCATTTCTCTTCTCCGGAGGTATACACCGACTTGATTGCATACATGGGTATTTTTGTTGATTTTGTCATCGGTCTCTCTGTGAGATAATGGTAAGAGTATGGAATTCGTCTAACAGATGTTGTCCTGAACCTTGACACAGTGTTATCCTAACCTTTGCACCTGGATAGGGGCGTAAAAACTAGCATTCATTGAGAGGCACCTCAACAATCCACACCTCTTATATCTAAGTGGTTCGCCTTCCACTCCTTTCTTCCGTTTGTTTTACACCCCAGATCTATCGTATGATATATGTGTCTATACTTAGGATATCATTTGTCCTATGCATAGGGGGTGTAGACTGAGTTGTTCTTTTTTTGTTCAGTTTCATCACTCTTGTTGTGCATATACTTAGGGTTCTTTTACCTTAAGTATAGGGGGAGTGATGCGTACATTCTCGTATATTTTTTTCCTTTTTATCGGTTTCTTGATCCCATCTTCTGTCTCCTCTCTTGTTGATATTCTTGGATATACTTAGGTATCTTTCACCCTAAGTATAGGAAGAGACAGAACGCATAGTTGATTTGCTCATTCCCACCCTTGACCCTCCCTGCTTTGTATACAATATGCTATACTTAGGATTATTTAATCCTAAGTATAGAGGGGACGGTCGACTTCTTATTATTTGATTATTTAGTCGTTGTAGTATAGGCTTTTATATACTAAGTACGAGTTATGTCTTCTTCTTTTTTCTCTGATCTAAGAGGACATAGCTTAAGCTAAGTATAGGGGGTTGTATATACGTCGTATAAACTTCAGCCATAACTCATATATTTGTATTTTTGAATAATATGGCTAAAATACGATTAATTAAGTGTAAAGAATAAATAGGTAAAAATATGAAAGTCTCTGTTTATACTTATTAATAAATCATGTTAAAAATGTTTTGCAAAATGATTTGAAAAATGGTTGAAAAATATTTGAAAATTTTTTTGGAACTTTTTGAAAACATTTGCAAATTGTTTTCAAACCTTTGTAAAAATGTTTTGTGAGTAAAAAAAATATTTTATTTGTTTGAATAAAATATTTTGAAAATCTATTTGCAAACAGTTTGGAAATGGTTGTAAAAATACTTTGAAAAATCTATACATATTGTTGAAAAAAAACTTTGTAAAATGATTTTCAATTTTTGTAAATGTTTATAAAATTCTTTGACAAATTATTTTCAAAATAAAGTTTTCAAAATGTTGTGAAAATATTTTCAAATTATGAGAATCATATACAAAATTGAAGCAATTAAAAAATCTTTACAAACAGTGTATATGCAAACCTGCAAAAACAACTAACATCCAACTTATAAATCCCTCATGTAAAGCACCCTACACCCTAATTCTTGAAAATATTGATACACTCTCATGTAAATACCTGCACATAATTCTTTTACTAACTGTTTTATTTTAGAAAAAATCCCTAAAAAATCAAAAAACCCATAAATATTTGCAAAAAGTTTTCAAAAATTATATAAAATTTGTATAACTTTCTCAAAAAATCATAAAAATTTCAAAAATAGAACATTTCATCACAAAAATATTTTCCTACATTGTACATTGCATTTGCATTTTTCGAATTGATAATGACAATTGAACTCGTCTAAATAAAATTCGAAGATTGGTACGTGATTGGATCTTAATTCACTTAATCACAGGAACCTTATAGGAACTGGAATTGAGGCACTTCAGGTTTGCTAGACTTAATTCTTTGAGACAATAAGACTAGGTTCATTGTCATCTTGACTGCCTAAGTAGAATATTTCAGAACACACGCATGACTCTTGTTGGCAGTGACCTAACTTGCACAAATGCACCTTATACTTTGCTTAACTCAGTTGTGGTGGTAGAGGGTTGGATTTGCTAGCATGAGACACAAGTGAATGAAAACATATGAAGTCACGGTTCTGTAGCCAGTTTGCCCCTACCTGATCTAATAGTCATGAAATCTGATCACAGGGTGTCTTGGGTTGCAATAATGCTTCAAAAGAGGGATAGTCTACTAGCTCGAAAGGAAAAAAGTTCTTATGTAAGTGTTGTTGTATACAGTATTAAAAAATACAAAAATTAAAAACTCTAAAAAAGTAAACGAGCAAAAATCAAGTAAAAATCAATTCCTGCCGAAGTATGTATATAATCAATAAGCAAGCCTAAGCTTCAAAGTCAAACATACATGTGAGCCGGTGGTCGAATGACTTGTCTACATTGGTCAAGCACCCCAGGATAGGTGGATACACTGGCTACC
Source organism: Ottelia alismoides (assembly GCA_037367405.1). Taxonomy (NCBI): domain Eukaryota; kingdom Viridiplantae; phylum Streptophyta; class Magnoliopsida; order Alismatales; family Hydrocharitaceae; genus Ottelia; species Ottelia alismoides. The sequence goes on from JAZKJV010005632.1 coordinate 67,064, forward strand.
ATCCATTCTCTTTTCCACCTCCTCTTCTTGAGCCGGATGTACTTGAACTTAGAAGGGAATACCTTGCTTCTCGAGGAAAGAGTTGTAGGATTGGGGAATTAGGGTGACCATGTTGGAGAAGATAGTCTTTTACCGCTTCAGCCAAGAGGAGCTACAGATCACTAACAGTGTACAAGGTAGCTCATAAGGGATTGTGTATGAAATTGACTTGTCTTGACCTGGCTTTTGAGGAGACTTGGGCAGAGTTTTGTGTGTCATAGAGGCTATTGTGCTTCAAGTCTGGACCTCAATAAGGTTTCCACCACACCTTAAACAGAAAGGTGTGACTAAGCTCCAAACTATAATTTTATGAAAATAAATTTAAGAGTTAAAATCAATCCAATTTGTTTACTTTTTCTTTTCTTTATTTTCTTCTCTGCACTTATAGGCACAAGTGTTTGTTAGGGACTAGCAAAGGCAAGTATACGGGGGTGATAAATCTCCATTTCACCAGCTTTATTCTTTCATTTTGGCCTTTAATCCCTAGTTAAATGCATGCATATAACCTTAAATTGCATAAAATAACATCTCTTATTATTGGTGAGCGTCCTGGCAATTGAGGCTAAGTAATATAAAAGTTTATTGCTGCCTCAATCACCTGAACCATACTCAACAAGAAAAATAAGACCACCAATAAAAACAATCAAGCACAAAAATCGAAAGAAATGGTCTCGCTATTTATTTAACCTGGTATAGCGACCAGGGTTGAACACAAGGAGCGTGAGCTAAGCCTACGAGCCATTCTCTGTCTGATTTCACTCCCATCTCGTTACACTTCACCTTCTCTACAAAGCCCCCACAATCACCCTAGATCTCGTACAGATCTGGGTCTTCGAACTCCAACTATCGTTGATCGTAGGAGCTCAACCACATCCACCCATCCACACAGCTATCGAGCTTCCTTTTAGGCCGACACACATCGTCTCGAGCCACTTAACGGTTTGGTGCAGAACTTGCATCTCTAAGTGGCCTTGGGAGCAGGATTTGACACCCATTTTGAGCTCTAGGGCTCGTAATGAAGAAGACCATCACAGGTTCCCGTCACTAGGACCCAGAACTCATCTGAGGCCGCTTGCTGGAGCAGAGCATCATCGGGAAGCTGTGGAGCCTGTTAGAGCTGGGAGTAGATGCTAGACGAAGGAGCAATCGAGGATTGAAGCAATCGTAGAGGAGTGTTCTTTGTGTTCTTCCTCCGCGTCCAGGTGTCGTCCAATCAAGAGGATAGGCCCATATCTAATCTAGGTATTTCATTTGGAGGTGAAATGAAGTGTGTCCTAGCCATGAGATTATGCTTAAGTGACCAACGTGGCAGCTAGGTGACAGCCCGATCCTTGTGCATTAAGTGGTATATTTGCACTAAACCCTCTCTGCTTTTTGTAATTCGTAAAGAATATCGTAAATATTTTATTACATTTAAAAGTTTGTGGACAAATTGCATGTACGCCCTAGAATGTTTTTATATTGTAGTCTAGTCCCCTACCATGTCACCTCACGTGGCGGCCCAAGTGCATGGGTATTTCGCATGTAAACCATTCCGGGTTCTGTATTTAAGATCTAGTCTTTTAAAATCCAGTTCCTGTTCAAAATTTATGGTTCTTTTGCAAGTAGCCTTGCTCTTTATTTTTAATTACAAAAATACCCCTATTAGCTTGAATATTTTGTGTGTGTTTGTCTAATTTTCATAAATAGCATCCATGCTATAAAAATTATGGGAAAATAGAATAATGTGCATGATTTATTGCTCCTTCATGTTATATATTTGATCTTGCATATCACACACATTTTGTATTTATTAAAATCTAAAAGTGCATGTTTACTCCATGTTTGCCTTGAAAAATAAAAAAAATATAAAGCCACAATCAAAATTCCAAAAATAACTACCCACTATTTATTATAGTTTTTTAATCTCCAAACAAAAATCCTTAAAATAGAAAAAGAAAATCATTAAAAATTTAAAAAGCTCCAAAATCCTTCTAAAAATCCAAAACAAATCTACAAATATCTCAAAAATATTAATTTCTATTTTTTATTATTCTATATACCTATTATTAGACAATAAATTATTTTTGAGAATTTTTGAATCTATTTACAATTTTTTAAACCTCAAAATCATTCTGCCTATTTTACAAGTCCTTGATTTTGTATATTTTGGACTTTAAAAATACCTAAATTATTCAAAAATTCTGAAAAATAAAAAAACATTAGAAAAATATAAAAAACATAAAAATAATATATTCTATCATTTTTTATTATATATAGATATATTTATAATCATAATATCCAATAGTGTATAATACACCTATATATAGTTATATATAATTAATATTACTATTAATTATTATAAATACCTTATAAACATTTTAAATCATTTGAAAAATAAAAAGGACTATTATTTAGGTATTCTTCTGATTTTTGTATAATTATTAAATAATTGATATTATATCACTTGTATTATACATATTACATATATACGGTTATATATACCTACATTATATATTAAAAAGAAAAAAATAAAAATTAGAAAATTTATAATAAATATAAAAATAGATAAAATATTGAATATAAAACATAAATAATATATATAATTTTTTAAAAATAAAAAACCCACAAAACATCAATTGATTAATTAAGTGAACATTGTATAAATACCTATATTAATTATTCATTATTTATTTATAATTAATATACCTACTACACTGACATGTCTCCCTGTGTTCGACGCCTAGACTACTTGTCTACTATACACATTTATTTTTGGGTTATAATAAATTTTTATTCATACCTTTACTTGATTGCTTTACATTATTGTGTGGGTTGATTATTTCTTAATCAAGTGGTCTTTGCGATAAATCACTTCGATGACTACAATCTTGCCTTGTGAGATCGTACGATTTCCTCCTCAAAATACTTGGGTTAAACAATTGACGTCATTACCGGGGAGCAACAGAGTGTAGATACTTATTGTACATACCTGCATATTATTCCTCTTTTATTCTTGCTATTTAATGTGGATATTTATTTGTTTGTTTTGATCCAAATATCTTTGTTCCTTTTCTTGTGAGGGAACACGTGGCAACGACGAATTCCTAGAATTTTGGCGCACCTGAGCCGCAAGGAGATCACCCCATTCTCTTGTTGGGGTAGTTGGAGAGAGCATAAGAGAGACGGAGAGAAGAGGAGAAGAACACTAGCTTAGCATTTTTATTTTTTATTTTGTGTAAGAGAGATATTATTTTTTATAATTATTTTTTAATTAATTTAGACACTTGACACTCTACTTCATGAGATCCAGTGTCCGAGTGTCTATTCACTTGGGGGCCTCATCGTTGTTTTTCGTGTTTTGATTGCCTTCCTTTTATTTTGTTTCATATATTTTGAGCTTTTTGCCTTTATTTTATTTGTTTTGTGTAATGGAGCCCTTAAAAATTAGGATTTGCTTGACTTGGTAAAGTAGGTCCAAACACCTAATAGAAGCATATGCCTATGGTCTTATGCTTTTGGACTTGGTCAAAATTAATTGTTGATTATTTAGATTTGAGACCACGTGTCGTAAGAGACTCCAAACAACGCTGGTATGACCCGTTGTGGCGGGCACAAAGGAGTTTCCAAGATCAGACCCTTAGGTTTCATCTCTAGATAATGAGCATCCAATTCTTCATGTTTAATAGCATTTCTTGTTTAGGGTGATTTCTACTATTTTTTCATATCGTGCATGTAGTATATGTTTATATATTATGTTTTGCATTCTGTATGGAGAGAGCTGGGAAGCACAGTACGTCTTCTTACTTTCCATGCATCATTTGATACGAGAGTGAGATTTCCACCCTTGTGTCCACTTGCATTGTTTTTCCACCTTCTCCCTCTGTTTTTGCACATATTAGGATTGAAAATAAAAATCATTAGGCAGCTTGCTCTGAAAAATACTCAAAAAATTGAAAACCAAAAATTAAAAGAAGGGGACTACTAATAACACTTTGACCTTAATAAAAATCATAATGGACATCATTATTTTGGGTTCATAAAGCCCTCATTGTTTTCAGGTACCTTCTAGTCTGATTGAGGTGCGACCCCCTATGGATTAGAGCCCAAAACTCGATCTTTGGTAGCCTTGATTATCACCTGGGTTAGCGAAGTATTGGCGCTTCTATCGTACGTGACCGAGTAGGGCCTTGTCGACGACGGTGCTCCCTCCTTGTGTGGAGCATCCGACTTGATCTAAAGTATTGAGCTTAGGCCACACCCTCACGGGTGTGTCTATCTTATCAGTTTGCATCCAAGTACCTCACTTGTGGGGGAAGTATTGGTTTTGCCTATTGGATGCCTCCTCCATTTCTTTGGCTAAGTAGCCGCTCAGACAAGAGATCAAGTACCTCAAAGTGCATATATCACATATTACAAAAGAGGTGGAAGAAGTATGTGGTACTTTCCTGTAGTACACACTCCTATAAGAATAACGCTCATAAGGATTTATTATAAGATCTTGCCTGCAAAACAAAAATAAAATTTAAAAGATAAAAACAGCCAAACTCTATCAACTTCACCGGTGCTGAGTTGGTGAACCTGCAATTGTTTGGTTTTTGTTTTATTTTAGTTAAGTTCAAAGATTACACACTTTGTGCCATTTTTTGTCCCTCTATTTTATTTCCAATTTGACCCATGCTCACTTTGAGCCTTCTACTATTTTACACTTCATTTATTCCTTGTCTAACACAGTATCTTTCATCCATTCTCAATCCCCCTCTTCATCTTCGAAATAGCAACTCATGCATGGCTTATTTGGGACCCCACCAACACCAACATCGATTCCATGTGCTCGCTTTCTCTAATAATTTGGGGTGATTCTCGAGAACCTGGTTCGGACTCTGCAAACCGGTATCTAAACTCCCCACCTTCTTCAATAATCTAGGATCTCTCTTGTCCCAAACTCTGCCCATTTTGGATGGAAATTGATTTCAATCCTTACACATCACTATCTTTAATGAAATTCTATGTTGACCTTAACACAGAATGATTCTCTACATCTTGTGCGTCAATACAGACTGATCATGGCATCATTCCATGTGCAAATCGAGAGTCTGATCTGGAGCTAGAAATTCTCTCAGAGTTAGATTAAGAGAAAAAAACAGAGATGGCTCCCACATGAAAAGGGAAGGGATGCCAACATCCTCCGCAGCCAGAGCAGGGCCAGCTAGACAAGAATGTCATGAATGCCTAGCTTCTCGCCTCCATTCAGGCGATACAACAGCATCTTACCGACCATGCATTGGCCCAGATCACCTTCCAAGAGATTCTAAATAATCTGAGGAGAAGGACAGATAACCCAAGAGGATGAGGAGAAGAAGAATAGAGAGCATATGGAGGTCGTGCAGGCCCAGCAAATGAAGCTCGAGTAAATAAGCCCAAGCCCACGCTCAAGGAAACCTATAACCTTGGAGCAAGTCAGATAACTGAGTGGATCTTCCCTGTAGTCCACGCACACTTCAAGTTGAAGCCTTAACTCTTGGCACTTCTACCGATCTTCTATGGAAATGCGAATGAGGAACCTTATATCCATCTGCAGCAATTCACACGCGTCTACGGTACAACTCACTAACCCAACATACCGTTAGGCGTAGTCAAAATGACGGTCGTTCCATTCAACCTTCAGGATAAGACGCTTCATTCGATCTACCTCTTTGGAAAAGTCGTCACCACCTGGGAGGAATTAAAGTCAGCCTTCTTACGCAAGTTCTATCCTCTCGGGTGGTTGAATCAGATGCGTGCCCGCATCGCCAACTTCACCCAAGCCAACCATGAATCCATTCATTAGGCTTGGGAGAAGTTTACAGATTTACAGGAGAAATGTTTCCATCATGACATTCCTAGGACCAGCCCGGTCCAACATTTCTTTGGGGGACTGACAATTGAGATTCAGAAGCTCATGGACGTCACTTGTGGAGGCTCCCATTTCAACAAGAACAAGGATTTCATTTAACATATCTTCGAAGAAATGACCAAAGGAGAGGCTTCATCTTGTGTATATCAGCGCCAGCCTCACAATCTTCAGAAGTCGGTTCATATGGTGGCTTCTCACTAGCCGAACAAGGATGAGAGCTCCAACCTGATCAGTATAGGGAGCCACCTATCCAAGGTGGATATCAATGAGAAACGATCACAGGATCTAGAGAAACTTTATTTGATCGAATAGAGGACTCAATATCTAAATAAATTAGATCAAATCACAAAGCAGCTTGAGCTGTTGGTTACTACAATTAACTTATGCCAGTCGGTTTCTGCATCAGCTTCAACTCTTGGTGAGACGAAAGAGACATCATCACCTCAACCTCCTCAGTTGAGCCTAGAACAACCAGCGGTCTAGCACGTGTACTACGTGCAGGCCCTCGAACTCACTTCGCCTCAACAGCCGCATCAACAGCTGGTTGTCTACCAGCCAGTGCCCCAGCACATTCCAGAACTGTGTTTCCCACCTCCACTTACCATTCAATAGGTGAATGGTGTATGGAGCAATGATACATAAATGGCCCATCGTAGCAGACAATAGCAAGGCCAGTCTACATGCAACCACCCGTTCCCTCAACAACAAGGAGGAGACTTATCCAGAACAACTAGCCTCAGCACCACCAGCAGCCTCTGACTTATCAAGACAATTGGATACAAAACCAGTATCAACAACTGCAGTACCATCAGTACCATCATAATTAGAAGTACTCGGTTGTTCCATATCAGAACCAACCTCCCCAGCACTAACAACAGTACCATCCTTCTCTCCAGTACAATCCTCAGCATTCCTACTTGTAGCCTTCACACCATTCCCAATTTCAGCATGGTCAGCATGTTGAACCATCCGAGGCTGCTTCTGTGAACCCCACCTTGGATTGCTTGGCGCATTTGGTCAATAGCCTCACTAAGATGAGCCAGAAGCTCGATGACCTCACCGCCGCCAAAACTCCTATTCTGGCACAGGTGAAGGCCAATCCCAATAATTTTAGGAAGAAAAAGTAGGTAGTTTGTGATGTTGTCTCTGATCTCATAGAGTCGGATGTACATGATTTGTTTTTATTTAATGTTGTCACTCTCAAGAGTGGTAGGACCTTGCAGCCGACAACCACCATGAAGGGGAAGAATAAAGCTTCACCTAGTGAATCATCCTCTTATGCATCAGATGATCCAACATTCGGGTCGGTTAAGGAAGAAGAAGATGGAGGAGAAGCACCAAAAAGAAAACACCAAAAAATCTACAAAATCAAAAACATAAAAAAGATAGCACTAGCAACAGCAGTCGAAGCACCGCCACGCCAACCACCGAGGAGTTCTCACCTACTGACACCCCAACGCTAGACGATGGAGCCCCGCCAGCAGATTTTGGGTGCCCACCTTTCTTGGATGATCCTGCTCATTTCTATCATCCATTTATACAGCATGATGTGGCACGGAATTTGATGTAAATAAGAATAATATTTATACTTTTGTTACTATAAATATTCTATTTCTAGATTCTTCAACAAAATCCAAAAAATTTTGAAAAATGCCTTGTACGACCTTGATGTGGTCAAGATTATTCAGAATCTTGTTCTTGAAATGCTCATGCTCAAAGCCATCAAATACACATCAAACATCAAGAAAGGGATGAAGAGAAGCATGTACTTCGAAGAGACAGTCGTGCAGAGCCATGAAAGAAATGTGAAACATATTCTGACCGCGGCCACTATGAACGCAGTCAGCAATCTCCCAACTAAAAGAAGGGCATGGGGTCTTCTCTACTCAGATGTCAAATGTTCGACCAGGAGTTCGACCAGACACTTCTTGATATTAGATCGTCAATTAACCTAATTCCTACGTTACTACTCAAATAATTTCAGTTAGGACTGCTTAAGTCCACAAGAAAGATTATGCAATTCACAGACACTTCCATTAAGCGTCCTCTAGGAATTCTAGAGGATGTCATCGTCACCATCACTTAATGCAGTTCCATGTGGACTTCATAGTGATCGACATGAGCACCTCAACTCCTCTTCTACATACCTGATAATCCTTGGATGGATGTTCCTTCGAATAGACAAAGAAGTAGTGGACTATGGCACTGGGCAGACCACCTTCCGTTCTAGCAATGACAATTTGCCTATTGAGACAATCCAAGTGCCAAAACCGACTGAGTTTGCATAAGACGAGAGTGAGACAATAGAACAACAAATAGAAGATTGTGACTTTCAAGCTGAAATCTACGATACAAATATTTTTATGGATTATAATAAAAACCATGAATTCCTCTCCACAGGGGAAAGAGTGGACAATACAGTCGAGTTCCCGTATATCCTTGACGATGAGATTCTTGCTGAGTTGCCTGAAGAATACATCTATGGACACATGTCCGTGGGTGATCAGGAAGAAATCATTGAAATTTTTTATGTATGTGATTAAAGAATTCTATGCTACATTGAATGCAGAGCCTACAGTGTCAATGGTAGATACAACACAGTTGAATGATCCAACACCATCACTCTGCACAGTAGCTGAAGTCACCACTGAGTTGAATCAAACCCCGCCAAAGCTAAAGCCACTTTCATTAAACATGAAATATGCCTTCCATACGGGTGCATAGAACATGTTTCCTGTGATCATCAATTCTCAGTTGCCACAGGAACAAGAATCTCATCTACTCAATATTCCAGAGAAAAACTGCAAGGCCATAGGATGGAAAATTTCAGATATCCATGGGATCAAACTCTCATTATGCTAGCATCACATATACCTTGAAGAGGACAACAAGCCTTCTTGAGAATTCCAGTGTAGATTAAATCCAAATCTCTAGGAGGTTGTGATGAATGAAATCACGAAATGGTGTGATGTGGGATTCATATATCCCATCTTCGACTCGAAATAGATGAGTCCCTTGCATATTGTGCCAAAGAAGTTAGGGATAACCATGGTCAAGAATGATAAAGGAGTGGAGATCGCAACTAGAGTACTTACATCTTGGCGCATCTGTGTTGACTACATACGCCTGAATCTAGCAACCAAGAAGGATCATTTCCCACTCCCCTTCATCTACCAGATTATTGAGAGATTAGCTGCAAAGGGATATCTGCGTCTCTTGGATGGATACTCTAGTTACAACGAAGTTGCTATAGTTCTTGAAGATCAAGAGAAAGCAACCTTCACCTATCCATTTGGGACATACACCTTTAGCAAAATGTCGTTCGACTTGTGTAATGCTTCAGCAACATTCCAGTAATGCATGTTGTTCGTATTCATAGATATGGTTGGAAGTTTTCCTGAGGTGTTTATAGACGATTTCTCGATCTACGAATCCAGCTTCGATCAGTGTCTATCTTAGTTAGACCGAGTCATGAAGAAATGTTGTGAAGTGAACCTTGTGCGCTCGTGGGAGAGAGCCATTTCATGGTGATCGAAGGGATTGCATGACGAGTCCGTAAATCGCTGCTTTAAAAAGTTGTTTTTATCTGTTCGTACCAGAAGTAAGGTTTGTCGTTCGTTGTAGGCGGCAATCGGAATCAGTCAAGAAATAACCACAAATATTATTCAATTTCAATCAAGTGGTTTTATATTTATTTTACTTGGACAAGTCCCAAGGTCGATCACAAGGAGGCAAAGGAACAATCTAGATTCATGTCTATCAAGATTCGTGCACGATTTTTGAGGCGGTCTTTTTTTTGGAATTTTTAATGCAAATAAGGGATGCAAGATGCGATTTCAGCCTATTTTAGGGACTAAAATGCAAATTACGATCAAACGATGTCCGAAAAATACGAAACTTGGCCATGATGCATAATATAATGAAATGAATGCAATGTACTTTTTTTGGAATTTTTGCATGCAATATGAATTTTTTATGATTTTTAAATGCAAACAAAATGATTTTCAATATTTAATTATAATAAATATTAAACCTACTTGTTTTTAAGAGATAAAATTATCTAAGATCTATCACTAGGTGATGGATTTCAGAAAAATCCTATCGAAAATGTGGGGTTTAATACCTACTAAAACTAAACAATGAAATACACAAAATGATTTATACAGGGCAAATTATACATGCAAATGCAATTCTTTTTGGGTACAATGTCAAGCACAATTAACTCTACAATGTATGATTTTTCAGGGATTTTTAGAGCATCAACTAATCAAGAGCAAATTTAAGAGCAAGAAATGGGTAAAATTTGCAATTTTCGACGAAATATTTAATCATTAATTAACCATCAATCACAAAAATATCTACAATATGTCAAAATGTAGAGAATTGAGTGCAGAACAAAATGCCAATTTTGATAAATAAAATAATGTAAAGACGAGGTCCAAAATGATAAATGAATACAGGGGTATAACTGCAATGAATAATTATAAAGAAAATATGCAGACGGGTATTGATTGATAATTACCATTTCTGGGGGGTATCTATGCAAAATGTTCAGAGGGGCGCGTGCCTGGCACGTGCCCTCTGAAGACAGAGTGATTTGCAAATACCAAAACTCCAGGGGCGGCTAATGCAATTTACCCAACGTCACGCGCAATGCACGTGACTTGGGTTCAATGCTAATGACGTTTCCCACACACGTGAGGAACGCGTGTGGGGGACCTCGGGCCTCGAGCCTGGCTCTGGCTGTGGAGAGTCGAGGCGGAGGAAGCTCAACTCCTCATGGCGGTGGTGTCGATAGAAGTCGGCCGACGTCGTGGGACAGGAGAAGGCGGCTGAGGTGGAAGGAGTCGACGGCGGTTGCTTTGTCGGAGTGATCGTCGGCGAGTGGTGTCGAAGGGAGCGCCCGGTGGCTTCAACGACGGAGGGGGCAGAGGTTGCCCAGCCCGGTGACAGCGGAGGTGAGGAGTACCGTCGTGGCTGGTGGTTTGCGAGGGGCGGTGCTTGCTGTCGAGGGCTTGGCCAAAGGCGGTCGAGGGGGTGGCTGGCCTCCGAAGCTACCATGGAGGTTGAGAAGCGGAAGAGCAGCCCACGTGCGGTTGGCCAGAGGGAGTTGTCGATGAAGCGGAGGTGGAGACGATAGCGGAGATGGTCGACGAAGATGGATGATTGTGGCTGAAGCAAGTGGTGTTGGCGATCGACGTCGGGCCGACACACGGCCAGGGGACGGTGATGGGGATGCGAGGCAGTGGTAGTAGATGTAGGTTGTCGATGAAGCACGCGAAGGCGGAGGAGCTCAGGAGGTGCTGTGAAGACGACCGTGGAGTCGTTGCCGGTGAAGATGGAAGTCGAAGCCAAGGTTGGCGGAGAAGTAGACGTGCAGTGGAGAAGAAAGCGGAGCTCCGAGCGGAGAGAATCTCGGAGGAGGAGTTTGCGTGGGAGCAACGGCGAAGGGAGAGAGAGAGAGTACCTGGGAGGAGGCTCGACGGTGAGGGATTTCCGGAGCTGGAGCAGCGCTGAGGAGGAGGGTTGCAACAAGGTCGGCGACCTCGGATCACGCCGAGGAGGAGGTGACCGGACTGTCACATCCGGCCTTGGTCCTGTAAAGTCGAGCGGCGGATGCGGAGACTGAGGGTGGCGGTGCCCTTTATATAGGAGAGAGAGAAGGAAGGGGGCGGCTATGGAGATTGGTTGGCCGCGAGCGACGCGGATGACTCGCGGAGGTAGTTGGTTGGAGCGGAGATCACAGAGCGGTGGTCGTTGCGAGATCGAGGGAGAGGTGGTGGTGCGAGAAGTGCGGTGAAGTCGCGGGGATGTTGGAGACGCGGTCAGAGGTGGAGTAATCGGGGGGCGTTCGGAGGTAGACGAAGGACGCGGGCCGTCCGATCGGCCGAGATTGGACGGCCCTAGGGGTGGCACGTGGCGGATGGTTAGAGAGGGGGTGCGCCGCACGTGCTTGGCGCATGCCTGGGGGCACGTGCCTCGCACATGCGACATTTTTAATTTTTAATTTTTTTATAAAAATGAATATTAAAACGTCCAAAAAACGCTGACACGTGGCGGCCTTATAGGGTGCCACGTGTCAGCTCCAGAAAAATTGAAAAATAATTGTTTTGTAAAATCAAAAAGAAATAGTAAACGACCTTGGATCTAAAAACTTCCTTCACGAAAAATGCTCGTCTCAACGAGATCTACAACTTTCATGAAGAATCAAAACCAAAATCGATAAAATGCACAAAGTGTTTTGGGGTATCCCATGTACATAGAATACCTAGATTTTTAGGTTTTCTAATTTTTTGTCATTTTTAACTAGATAAAAGACTGGAAAAAAAAGGAAAGATCAAAGATAAATAAAAGACATCTAAATCTAATTTTTTGGATTTTTATTGATTAAGAAAATATGTACAAAAAATACGGGTCAAAAATCGTTAAAATACACAATGTACAAAAGAGGCCCAAAACCCAACTTTCACATACGAACTCCGATTCACTTGAACTTGGTCTTGTTTTGAAGGTAATTGAATGTGCATTAGTTCAAAAGTAATTAGGATCAAATCGGGCACTGGATGGGGAAGATATGGGGCTTTTAGTCTGAAAATCCTGAAACTAGGGTTTGGGTTTTTGGTCCACTTACAAGGGTTAGTGATTTTTTTGTATTTTTCATTTATTCTTGTTAGTGATAAGTACATATTGGAGGTGGTTTTGTGTCATTCGGAGTTAGCATGAAGGAGTTAAAAATAGGGGAAGTAAGGTCATTTTTGGCTTGGATTTTTGGCTTCTTATTTTGTGCAAAAATGATGGATAAAATGCCATTCTTATGCAAACATGCATGAATGCTAATTATGCAGAATAAATGCAGAAATGCTGATGATTTTGAGGGAATTGAGATTAATAAATGAGACTTAGAGTGATGAATATGAGATTCATCATCCCCCTATACTTAAACCATGCTCGTCCTTGAGCATAAAAAAGACATGCCATGAGGTGAAATGAGATTGGGTTCCATACCAAGACCATGAGTTGAAGGTGAAAATGAGACTAAACTTGACCTTTGGATTAATAGTGTGGCGGAACTTCTATGAGACTTAGAATTTTAAAATCAACAGCCCTCAAGTTCTACACATCATTGTCACAGTTTCGGCTCAGAAGTCATCTTAGATCAATCCTCTTCCCAAAGTATACCCTATGAACATTGAATAACTGACTCATGCTCCTCTCCCATCCAGAATGCTGGACTACCATGCTCCTCTCCTCTCCAGTAACTCGTCCTCGGGGAGTCAGGTATTTCCTTCTAAGATCTGTCGCGATGTGTTCACAATCGAATTGGGGGAGAAGATAGAAGAAGAGGAAAAGAACTGGAGGGTGGCCAGTGTAGTCACCTCTCCTTGTGAAGATGGCAAGTGTAGCCGAGTCTCCACCAAGATCTGCAGGTTTCTTGAAGCTTGAGACCTTTTTGGTCGGATTTTATTTGGCAGTTGCTTCTTTGTATTTGGAATTTTTGGTGGTTCTGCTTGGATCTTGTTGTGCCCCTACGGATATAGAATCTTATTGTTCCGTATATTTTTTGGGGTCTTAGAAAAATTTGTGCCCAGCCCTCCATCCCTTTTTCGAAGCTTTATTTCAACCCGTACTCTGGTCTTTAGATTTCCACACTACCAGAAAAGAGACTCACACAGTCTTCCAACATCCCGTCTGAGTTGAGCGAAGTGCATAGTGCGAGAGTACAAATTAATTCCCTATTCCATAGTTGTACCCAGAATGAAGAGACCAGACACTAAGAGTCAAACGCTATACATTGTCATGTGGAACTTAAAGAATTAAGTCAAAAGACCTGAAGCTCTTAAAATCATATTTCGTGGTGAAGTTCCTCTGAAAATTAGGTGGATTAAGGTCAAGTCCAGACCACTCTCGGTTTCTACTCATAACTCGGTTCAAAACCCAATGACTTTTCACAGATGCCAATGAATACGATGCTGGATGAAGTGCAAGTGTGTGAAATGCAGACATATTTTTTTATGCAAAAATGAAATAAGAAGCCCTTTCTTTTAAAATTTTTTTGGCGAAGTCAATGTTAGTACTTTTTTTTCAAGTTAGTAACCCACCCCGTAAATACATATAGACTTATGCGAAAGTACGAGATATGGGTAAAATATATATGAAGTATATACACAGACCCCCCTATACTTAGCGAGTGCTGTGTCCTTATAGCACAAGAAGCGTAAAGAAGACATAGCTCGGGATAAGCGTAAGAGAGTGAAAAAAATGAAGCGGTCGAGATATGCGAATGAGGAGAGTATATACAGGTGGATGTCGGTTCCCCTGATACTTAGGCTCTGGTCAGCTTAAGTATAAAAGAAGGGTGGAAGTGAAGTGACGTGATCTGGAGAAAGAGAAGGATGGTATGTACAGATGGCATCGGTCCCCCCCCCCATACTTAGGCATTGGACTAAGTAGAGGAAGAAGTTGTACAAGGAGGCCGATGTGGTCGGGAGGGAGGGTGGGAATGATCTGATAAATCTTCAATGTCCTCGCTCTGTGTGAAGTAGATGGCCTCAACTTGGACTGTCTGCTCTTTGGGTGATTCGATATATGGCTTCAGCAATTGTCTGTTTACTGCGAATGGTTGTGCATCCTCTTTGAGTTCGGCAATATCCACGCTTCCATTGGTATGCACGTCGATGATAGTGTAGGGACCCGTCCATTTTGATTTTAGTTTCCCATGGAAAATCTTCAACCGAGCATTAAACAACCATACTTTCTGCCTCGGGACAAAGGTTTTATCTCGAATGTGTCTATCATGCCATCTCTTGACCTTGTCCTTATAAATCACACTATTGGCATATGTCCGATTTCGGATTTCAATTAGCTCATTCAGATTTAAATCTCGACATAGTTTCTTAAGGTGGTACCTCCAATTCAACTTTTTAATCGCCCATTCTGATTTGTGAATCAATTCTGCAGGTAGATGGCATGGCTTGCCAAAGATCATCCTAAACGGTGAAGTACCGAGTGGAGTCTTATAGGCTGTCCTATAGGCCCATAGAACTTGGTCCAACAGTTTCGACCAATTCTTCCTATCTGGACGAACCAACTTCTGAAGAATACCCTTCACCTCTCTATTCGGAACCTCTGCCATGCCATTAGATTGTCGATGATATGGTTTGGCTATTCAATGCTCATTAGCCAAAGATCTCATCTCTCTGTTCACAAAGTGGCTACCTCCATCAGAAATCAAAACTTTTGGTATCCTGAACCTCGCAATGATATTATCCTTGATAAACTTACAGACGACTTTGCTATCTGCGGTTCGGGTTGGAATAGCCTCCATCCATCTTGATAAATAGTCAACTGCTAAGAAGATGTACTCAAATCCATTGCTGTTGGGAAAGGGACCCATAAAATCAATCCCCCATGCATCGAAAACATCACAGAAAATCATTGGTTGCATGGGCATTTCATCTATGTATCCCACAGTCCCTCCCATTCTTTGACAAATCAGGCATGACCGTACAAATTCATTCGCATCCTGAAATAGGGTCCGCCAGTAAAATCCACATTGGAGTACCTTGTGTGTGGTTCTCTTTCTCGAATGGTGTCCTCCAGCCTCGAGAGAATGACAATGTGTGAGGACACTCTGATATTCCTCCTGAGGAATACATCTTCTCCAAACACAATCCGGTCCTTCATAGAAAAGGAAGGGATCGTCCCAATGTTATTTTCTAGAATTTGTCTTCAATCGATCAATCATTCTCTTGGTCCAACCAAAGGGAATCTTCTTAGAGACAAGATAGTTCACTATGTCGGAATACCACGGGGTTGAATCAATAATGCAAACTGATTCGTCTGGAAAAGTCTCTTTGATTGGTCCGGTGTCAGGATAATCATTTTGCTCGATTCGGGAAAGGTGATCAGCGACAACATTCTTCATTTCAAGTTTATCCTTGATCTCTAAATTAAATTCCTGGATTAATAAGATCCATCTCAAAAGTCGTGCCTTAGCATCCTTTTTATCCATGAGATATCTAATTGCTGTGTGATCTGTGAAAATTGTCACCTTAGAGGCCAGTATGTATGATCTGAATTTTTCAAGGGCCCAAACAACCGCGAGCATTTCCTTTTCAGTCACTGTATAATTTCTCTGTGCAGGATCCAATACTTTGCTCGTGTAGTGAATCGCATAAGGTATTCCATCTCTTCTTTGTCCAAGTACTGCTCCGACATCAAAATCCGATGCATCAGTCATGATCTCGAAGGGAAGAGACCAATCGAGAGCTTGTAATATCGGTGATTCACATATTTTCTTTTTCAGGAGCTCGAAGGCCTCTAGACACCTATGATTTACAATAAACTCGGTGTCTTTTCCTAAGAGCTCAGTCAGTGGGCGGGTGATCTTTGAAAAATCCAGGATAAACCTTCGATAAAATCCTACATGCCCTAAGAACGACCTCACTGACTTGACGTTGGTTGGTGGCTCAAGTTTCTTGATCACATCCACCTTGGCAGGGTCGACCTCCAGTCCCTTTTTGGAGATGACGTGCCCCAACACGATACCATCAGTCACCATAAAATGACTTTTCTCCCAAGAGAGTACCAAATTAACCTCTCTGCATCTCTGAAGGACTCGGTCCAAGTGCGCTAAACATGTATCAAATGAATCACCATGAACCGAGAAGTCATCCATGAAGACTTCCAGGAAGTCACCAACCATTTCAGCAAATACAGCAATCATGCACCGCTGAAATGTGTCTGGGGCATTACAAAGCCTGAATGGCATGCGCTTGAATGCGTAGGTACTGAAGGGACATGTGAACGTAGTCTTTTCCTGATCCTCATGAGCGATAGCTACTTGATTGTAGCTGGAGTACCCATCAAGAAAACAGAAGAATGCTTTCCCTGCGAGTCTCTCCAAGATTTGACCAATGAATGGCAGTGGAAAGTAATCTTTCTTGGTCGCAGCATTCATGTGACTGTAATCGACACAGACGCGCCATGACGTGGGTACTCGGGTCACGATCTCTACCCCCTCCTCGTTGGTGACCATTTGGATTCCTGACTTCTTCGGGACGCCATGAAGAGGGGCCACCCACTTGGAGTTAGAAATGGGGTATATAAATCCTGCTTTGCACCATTTCTCTATCTCTTTCATCACTACTTCCCGAAGATTGGGATTTAATCTTCTCTGAAATTCACGGGAAGGCCTTGCATTATCCTCAACATAAATTTGGTGCGAGCAGAGAGCGGAGTTTATTCCTATGAGATCCGACACAGTCCAACCTATGGCTTTTCGATTTTGCTTAAGGACTTAGAGTAGTCTGGATTCCTGGTCCACGGTTAATGATGAGCTAATGATCATAGGGAATTTTTCTTTGGGTCCATTTAGAAATGCATACTTCAGTGTGGAAGGGAGTGGCTTCAGCTCTGGCAATTCTGAATCATCAATCAAGGCTGGCTGAATTACTTTTGCATCTGGCTCGGTGTCGGTCGGTGGTGAATCACTCAGCGATGTGCTGGCTACCAATTCTGAAGAAAGTTGAGTCAGATCACTAAAGTAATGGGGTAATTCGGCCAAAGCCGCGTCCGACTCGTCATCGATATTTCTTGATTGTCCCGAAGATGATGGGACAGGCAAATCCGAAAGGATTTCTGTGTCATCAAGACTGTAGGAATCTGGGTGATTAGATATGTTTGGCAATATCTCGCAAACTGCACTGTGCATCGTTTCTTCTCCTGATGATGTGCTTTCAATATGTATGTCTGGCAGTTGGTCCCACGGCCCAGTAGTGCTGAGGAGATTGCATTCTGATGTTTCGGCATATTCAGTGGTGGATTCAGAGTCTGGTATTTGCCACTTCGTTTGTTTCATCTCCAAGTCTACTTCTCCACCTGGAGAACAGAACTTCATCATTCCGGTGTCGTAATCGAATATAGCTTTGGCGGTTCTTAGGAATGGTCTTCCAAGAATGATTTGTGATTCCTTCCAATGGTTCGGGGTCTCCATATCAAGGACAGTGAAGTCTACTTTGTATTTCGTACCCTCGATCATGATGATAACATTTTTCACTTCTCCCTTAGGCCTTTTAGTGGATTTATTAGCAAATTGGAGTAAAGATAATGATTTCTTGAGAGGGCCTAACTCCAATCTATAATATAAGGCTAAGGGTAGAAGATTTATGGAAGAACCGTTGTCGAGAAGTGTGCGTGCGAACGCAATGCCGCCAATGCGACTCTCCACATAATGGGCACCCAGATCCCTTTTCTTTCTTGGCAAATGCTGATTTTTTGACACATTTGGTAATGGCAGCTGTCAAGATATGAGTCTCCAAAAATTGACTTGTTTTCTTTGTACGAGTCCTGGTGGGAGTGCACTTCTCCTTCAAGTATTTTTGAAAGGCTGGATTACTGACCACATACTGATCAAAGGGTACTTTGACTATGATGTTTTGCTGGCAGAACATTTTCCATCATTGGGTCATCCTGGATGTTCTTCTTTTGTTTTCCTTTCTTGAGAGCATGGGGGAAAGGAATGGAAGCATTTGAGATAGGAGATAGAGAGCCAGAATCATAAATAAGAGCATCTTTATTAGACTTGGAGTTCTTTTTACAATCATATCAATCAAAATCAGGTTGCTGAAAAGGTGACAAAAGTATTTTTGCAGCAACTATAGGTTCAAGGTCCTCTGCAGACTCCATAGATGTTTTTCCTTTATCTTGCGCTGGGTTCTTCAGGCGTCCTTCTTCTTCCTCCTCGGAAACATCCTTCGGTTGATCTTCCGAGTCTTCATGGTCTGATTCCCTTGCCCGGTCTAGTACGACCACGGTCCTTCCGCTCCTGAGTGACATGACATTGATATTGTCAAACGAAAGGAACTCATGTTCAGATGTGGAAAAATCTGAATAGTATACCTGGCCATTGTGTTGGGAGGATTGAAATTTGTTCAAGCTATTGGGGTTAGCTTGGACTTGGGCGGGAATGATTGTGGTTGGATTGTCTGCTCATCCTTCCAACGGGACAAGCGATTGACATCAACCCGTAGATCGTGCAGCTCATTTCGGAAGTTGCGAATCTCTTCAAGCATTTGCCTCTGGATGTCGATCGGTTCTTCTGGAGGATTGGACGATTGAGCTGATTGTTTGGGAGCTTGATATTGCTGACGGTACTGCTGAGGTTGGTTCTGGCGATTGTAGGGCTGTTGCTGCTTCGGCTGCGGGAATGATGTAGAGTTCTGAGTGTGCTGTGGAGGAAATGCGGCATTATAGAAAGTGGGTGGACATTGATAAGGCTGACGGTCCCTCGTATTACCTTGTCGGGTAGTACCATGTGTGTACCAAATGCCATTTACTTCGAATGTCAGAGGCGGGGCTTCTTTGACTGTCTCGGCCGGTGGGGGTGGCTTCTGGGAAGGCTGGGCATAGGATTGGTTCTGAGCCCACGGTTGTTGTTGTTCTGCTCCTGGCTGCTCATGGACATGATGCACATGATAGATCAGGACAGTAGGTGCAATAGGCATCCCCATCTTGGACATCTTCTCAGTGAGCTCCTCCATCTACTTTGGGAATTGGGAAATCCTGCTGTCTATGTCATTCATTCTCTTATGAATTTGATCCACCACGGTCAATTTATCGGCGATATTCATGTTTGGTATCAAATCCTCTGCTATCTCCATGACAGTTTGCTTTCCTCCTTTTGCTTGAAAGGTGTTCAAGGAGTCAGTGTAGACTTTACTAGCGATCTGTGAACGGCTTGTCTCTGCCATCTGCTCGAGTACCTTCCAGACGGTCTCAGCTCCATGTGATGTGTAATTCCCTCCGCAGGCAGCGCTAACTAACCCTTGAGTATTATGGTTGAGGCCAGAGTAGAGTGACTGAAATAGGATGTTATTATCCAAATCATGGCAGGGACATTTCTGTAGCAGGTCTTTAAACCTATCCCAAGCCTCAAGAGTGGTTCATTGGGCATCTGAGAGAAGCTGGTGATGCGAGTCCTCATTTGGTTGGTCCGACTCAAAGGGTAGAATTTCTTCAAAAACAGGTTTTTAAATCTCTCATAAGTGGTCACAGTCACTCCTAAGTTCTTCACCCAATAATCAGCCTTCCCTTTCAGGGCGAAAGGTAGAGCAGTGAGACGAATGTAGTCCTGCCTGACTTGTGGGTGCCTCAGATTAGAACATATCAGCTCCAAGTCTCGCAAGAATTCATACGGCTCTTTAGTCGTATTACCATGGAACTGTGGTAATTGACTTATGAAATGTGGCTTCAGTTCATAGTTTATTTCTGGCTGAGGTGGTTGCAAGTAATTTCTCACTCTATACTGTCCAGGGTTGTATGCAGCTTCTATTGGCAGTTCTTCCCTAGCATTCATTTGTTCTAGATGCTCCCTCAGTAACTGTTGTTGCTGCTCAGATGCAGCCAGTCTTGCAAAAATCATATGGATTGGGTCTTTATCATGCTCATCTCCTGGTTCCTTTCTGGGAGGCGGCTTGGGAGGAATTTCTTCTTCACCTTCAGAATAGAAGGGGATCGAATTAATAGAGTAGAAAGAATTTGAGAAATCAATGAGGTGAGAGTTTTCTTTGATCTTCTTTGGTGAGGGAGGGATAGTGTGGTTTCTTCCCTCCAGGAAGCTGAGAGAATCGTACAAGGAGGATTCATGGGAAGGGTGTCCATGAACCCGAGGTGATCCTGAGTAAGAGTGCCTTGGAAAATTTGTGGCGGTCAGAGAAGGGTTCGCGGAGTCCAAACTATGATTTTTCATTCTCGATTCAAAAGGATTAGCAAGAGGTTTATGGTTCATGATCTAGGCACAAGTGTGCGTTATTCGTTGATGATCTATTTTCTACGCACAATCCAAACAAAATACAAGGATTGTTTCACCAACTCAACTCAAAGTGAAGATCGTGAAGGTTCGGTCAATTATCTTGTCAATTTTAGAGTTTGGTGATAATGCAATATATCAGAGCGGTTAAAGCGAGCTGTTAGGAACCCAATGCTCTCAAGAGACTGGCCTATCCCAAATTAGATCATTCCCAGCCAGTATGAATTGCGGACCGTTTACCGGCAACCCGATCAACTCAATCTGTTAAGGAAGTCACGGGCCGCTTTACCGGCTACCGGAGAGATCCTCACTGGAGAACGACTAACTCAAGATAGTAGTCTGAAAAGAGTTAGGGCGTGGCTCTATCCTAGTGTGTGGGCCGCTCTCTCGCTCAAGCAAACAACAATGACGGGGTTGCTCTCCTGCAAAAATTCTTGATTTTATGGGTTCTTAAGATCGGCTATATTTAGCAGTCCCAAATTTAATTAGGTGATCACTGAAGAATTTAGATGAGCACAAATACACGTCTACCGTCCAGTTCCAATTTCCTTTAGATTTATGTGATAAAACAAGAGGGAGAAATTCGGGAAAAGCCGATGCACATGGAAAACTATGATGAATGCTCAGTTAGAAGACTTACAGTGAATCCTCGCAGTCTCCATGTCGAATGCTAGACAAAATTTAAAAATTATTATAAATGAATGCAAGCCGATGAAAAAAACCACACTATAGCAGAAAATTCTATTAGCGGGGAAGAATTGAGTTAAATTTGGCTAAGTTGAATGATCTATGTGTGTCTCAGTTAATGTGCAGTATGGCTTAAGATCCTACGAGCACAATCAAAAATGCTCTGAGAGCCGTATGTGCAGGTCTATCCTAATCTCCACTCAAGTCAGGCCCCACCCTCACCGGAGAGTGAAACATGCCACGACACACCACAGAAAATTTCAAAGTTTTTTTACACACGCGAGAGTCCAAACGGACACTGCTATAAATGAGCAGAAATTGAAATTTGCAGAAATTAAAAACCTAGACTCTACGCTCTCTCACGACTCGACTCGATCTTAAATTAATTGCGACTTTTCAGATGTCGGTGAAGATGCTTCAGTTTCTTGAAAAACCGCTCCAGTACATCGGGTACCTCACAAGAAAAATAAGAGAGAGAATGTCAGAGAGTGACCTAAAAAATAATCAAAAATAAAATAAAAGAAATAAATGCTGAAAAATAAATACAGGAAATAAAATGGAATTTACAATGAGAAAAATTCGGAGGTCAGACTACCCGAATGTGAAAAACCGAACAAAAATTTCAAAACACAAAACTAAGCCGTTTGCCTCCCCGACAACGGTGCCATCTGACGAGTCCGTAAATCGCTGCTTTAAAAAGTTGTTTTTATCTGTTCGTGTCAAAAATAAGGTTTGTCGTTCGTTGTAGGCGGCGATTGGAATCGGTCAAGAAATAACCACAAATATTATTTAATTTCAATCAAGTAGTTTTAAGTTTATTTTACTTGGGCAAGTCCCAAGGTCGATCACAAGGAGGCAAAGGAACAACCTAGATTCATGTCTATCAAGATTCGTGCACGGTTTTCGAGGCGGTCTTTTTTTTTGGAATTTTTAATGCAAATAAGGGATGCAAGATGCGATTTCGGCCTATTTTAGGGACTAAAATGCAAATTACGATCAAACAATGTCTGAAAAATACGAACCTTGGCCATAATGCATAATATGATGAAATGAATGCAATGTATTTTTTTTGGAATTATTGGATGCAATATGAATTTTTTAATGAATTTTTAAATGCAAACAGAATGATTTTCAATATTTAGTTATAATAAATAGTAAACCTACTTGTTTTCAAGAGATAAAATTATCTAAGATCCATCACTAGGTGATGGATCTCACAAAAATCTTAAACCTCGAAAATGTGGGGTTTAATACCTATTAAAAACCAAACAATGAAATATGCAAAATGATTTATACATGGCAAATTATGCATGCAAATGCAATTCTTTTTGGGCACAATGTCAAGCACAATTAACTCTACAATGTATGATTTTTCAGGGATTTTTAGAGCATCAGTTAATCAATAACAAATTTAAGAGCAAGAAATGGGTAAAATTTGCAATTTTCCACAAAATATTTAATCATTAATTAACCATCAATCACAAAAATATCTACAATATGTCAAAATGTAGAGAATTGAGTGTAGAAAAAATGCCAGTTTTTGATAAATAAAATAATGTAAAGACGAGGTCCAAAATGATAAATGAATACATGGGTATAACTGCAATAAATAATTATAAAGAAAATATACATACGGGGACTGATTGATAATTACCGTTTCTGGGGGGTCTCTGTGTAAAATGTTCAGAAGGCCCTTTGAAGACGGAGTGATATGCAAATACCAAGACTCTAGGGACGACTAATGCAATTTACCCAACGTCACGTGCAATGCACGTGACTTGGGTTCAATGTTGATGACGTTTCCCACGCACAAGAGGAACACATGCGGGGGACCTCGGGCCTCGAGCCCGGCTCTGGATGTGGAGAGTCGAGGCGGAGGAAGCCCGACTCCTCCTGGTGGTGGTGTCGGTGGAAGTCGGTCGACGTCGTGGGACAGGAGAAGGCGGCTGAGGTGGAAGGAGTCGACGGAGGTTGCGTTGTCGGAGTGATCGCTGGCGAGTGGTGTCGAAGGGAGCGCCCGGTGGCTTCAGCGGCGGAGGGGGCGGAGGTTGCCCGGCCTGGTGATGGCGGAGGTGAGGAGTACCATCGTGGCTGGTGGTTCGCGAGGGGCGGTGGTTGCTGTCGAGGGCTTGGTCGAAGGCGGTCGGGGAGGGTGGCTGGCCTCCGGAGCTATCGTGGCAGTCAAGAAGCGAAAGAGCAGCCCAGGTGCGGTTGGCTGGAGGGAGTTGTCGATGAAGCGGAGTTGGAGATGATGGTGGAGATGGTCGACGAAGATCGATGACGGTGGCTGAAGCAGGTGGCGTTGGCGATCGACGTCGGGCTGATACACAGCCAGGGGACGGCGATGGGGATGCGAGGCGGTGGTCGTCGATGCAGGTTATCGATGAAGCACACGAAGGCGGAGGGGCTCAGAAGGTGCTGTGAAGACGACCGTGGAGTCGTTGCCGGTGAAGATGAAAGTCGAAGCCGAGGTTGGCGGAGAAGTAGACGCGTGGTGGAGAAGAAAGCAGAGCTCCGAGCGGAGAGAAGCTCAGAGGAGGAGTTTGCGTGGGAGCGACGGCGAAGGGAGAGAGAGAGAGTACCTGGGAGGAGGCTCGACGGCGAGGGACTGCCGGAGCTGGAGCAGCGTTGAGGAGGAGGGATGCAAC
This sequence comes from Ottelia alismoides, assembly GCA_037367405.1. NCBI lineage: Eukaryota > Viridiplantae > Streptophyta > Magnoliopsida > Alismatales > Hydrocharitaceae > Ottelia > Ottelia alismoides. The sequence goes on from JAZKJV010005632.1 coordinate 91,122, forward strand.
GAGGTCGGCGACCTCGGATCACGCCGAGGAGGAGGTGATCGGGCTGTCACTTCCGGCCTTGGTCTTGTGAAGTCAATCGGCGGATGTGGAGACTAAGGGTGGCGGTGCCCTTTATATAGGAGAGAGAGAGAGAGAGAAGGAAGGGGGCGGCGATGGAGATTGGTTGGCTGCGAGCGACACGGATGACTCGCGAAGGTAGTTGGTTGGAGCGGAGATCACGGAGCGGTGGCCGTTGCGAGATCAGGGGAGAGGTGGCGTCGCGAGAAGTGCGGCGAAGTCGTGGGGATGTTGGAGACGCGGTCATAGGCGGAGTAATCGAGGGGGGGTTGGGAGGTAGACGAAGGACGCGGGCCGTCCGATCGGCCGAGATCGGACGGCCCTGGGGGTGGCACGTGGCAGATGGTTAGAGAGGGGGCGCGCCGCACGTGCTTGGCGCGTGCCTAGGGGCACGTGCCTCGCATGTGCGACCTTTTTAATTTTTAATTTTTTTTTTATAAAAACGAATATTAAAACGCCCAAAAAAACGCTGACACGCGGCGGCCCCAGAGGCTGCCACGTGTCAGCTCCAGAAAAATCGAAAAAGAATTGTTTTGTAAAATCAAAAAGAAATAGTAAACGACCTCGGATCAAAAACGTTCCTTCACGAATAATTCTCGTCTCAACGGGATCTACAACTTTCGTGAAGATATCAATACCAAAATCGATAAAATGCACAAAGTAAATTTTGGGGTATCCCATGTACATAGAATACCTAGATTTTTGGGTTTTCTAATTTTTTTGTCATTTTTAAACCAGATAAAAGACCGGAAAAATAAGGAAAGATCAAAGATAAATAAAAGACATTTAAATCTAATTTTTTGGATTTTTATTGATTAAGAAAATATGTACAAAAAATACGGGTCAAAAACCGCTAAAATACACAATGTACAAAAGAGGCCCAAAACCCAACTTTCACATACGAACTCCGATTCACTTGAACTTGGTCTTGTTTTGAAGGTAATTAAATGTGCATTAGTTCAAAAGTGAGTAGGATCAAATCGGACACTGGATGGGGAAGATATAGGGCTTTTAGTCTGAAAATCCTGAAACTAGGATTTTGGTTTTTGGTCCACTTACAAGGGTTAGTGATTTTTTTGTATTTTTCGTTTATTCTTGTTAGTGATAAGTACACAGTGGAGGTGGTTTTGTGTCATTCGGAGTTAGCATAAGGAGTTAAAAATAGGGGAAGTTAGGCTAATTACAGGTCATGTTTGGCTTGGATTTTTGGCTTCTTATTTTGTGCAAAAATGATGGATAAAATGCCATTCTTTTGCAAACATGCATGAATGCTAAATATTCAGAAAATATGCAGAAATGCTGATAATTTTGAGGGAATTGAGCTTAATAAATGAGACTTAGAGTGATGAATCTGAGATTCATCATTGCACTAGGCCATGTCATATCCAAACATGGACTGTAAGTAGATCATGCGAAGGTGGACATAATTTCAAAACTAGAGCCACCAACAAATTTGAAGCATGTCAGGTCATTTCTAGGGAACTTCGGTTTCTACCGACGATTCATCAAAGATTTCAGTAAAATTGTTCGACGACTGAGCTTCCGGGCAAGGAGGAAGATTTTATTGTTGATGACATAGTCCTCCAGGCCTTCAATCAGTTAAAAGAATTGATCACCTATGCCATTGTCCATCAACTGCTAGATTAGTATCTTCCATTTGAGATCAAGACAGATGCATCAAATTACACCGTTAGAGATGTTCTAGGACAACAAAGAGATAATCTAACATTTGCAATTCACTATGCAGGTATGACTCTAGATGAAGCTCAGTAAAACTACACTATCACTGAAAAAGAGCTTCTAGCAGTCATCTTTGCTCTAGAGAAATTCAGATCACACCTGCTTGGATCCAAATTGATCGTTTATACAAACCATTCTATCATCAAGTACTTGAAAGCCAGGAAGTATGTCAAACCCAGACTTATAAGATGGATCCTTCTTCTCTAGGAGTTTGACCTTGAAATACGTAACAAACCTAGAGTTAAAAATGTGGTGGCAGATCTTTTATCAAGAGTAATAGAGCTGGACAATCCTGAGCAGAGTTTATACCTACTACAGAAACATTCCCAGATGAAGCCATTTTGTTAGTCACCTCGCTCCCTCGGTTCGTCGATGTTATGAACTATCTCGTGTCCAAGAGAACTCCACAAGATTGGTCGAAACTAAAAGTCGATAATTTTTTATCGGATATTCATTTCTATCAATAGGAGGATCCATATCTCTTTCGTGAGGGGGCATATTGTATCTGGAGGAGGAGCATTCCCCAGGAGGAAGTTCAAAGTGTCCTCGAACATTGTCATGCCAGAGAAGTAGGAGGACACCATTCTAAAAGGCGTGTGATAGATAAAGTACTCCAATGTGGCCTCTGGTGGCCGACTTTATTGAAAGATGCAGAAGACTTCGTCAAACGTTGTATTGACTATGAGAAGATGGGCAGAACCATAGGAATGAGAGACACAATGTCCCTGAAGTACATTTAGATCTCATATGTTTTTGATGCATGGGGCATTGACTTCATGGGCCCATTTCCCAATAGTCAGGCCTATGAGTATTGGGTGGAGGCTATCCCAACTCGAGCTGTCGATAATCGCACCGTCTGCCAATTTCTGAAGGAAAACATCATTGCAAGGTTCTGGATCCCCAAAATTCTGATATCTGATGGGGGTAGACATTTCATCAACAGAGTGGTGAAGAAACTAACACAGGATTTTTTCATTGAACATTGTGTCACCTCTCCATAGCACCCACTATCCAATGGCCTGGCCAAATGTTCAATCAGGGAGATAAAGAATTCTGCAGAAACTCGTATGTTCCGATAGGAAGAACTGGTCTCATATGCTTGACTTGATTCTTTGGACCTATCGAATCGCGTACAAGTCACCATTAGCAATGTCTCCCTACTGCCTGGTGTATGGCAAGCCATGCCATTTGCCTGTAAATGTCTGTAATTTAGATTCCAAGAATGCCAGAAAAGAACAAGAAGCTGGATCTGAATCGACTTCTCGAATTCTGTGAGTATGCATATGACAATAGCTTGATGTACAAGGAGAAGGTCAAGAAGTGGCACGACAAGCACGTACACCGCAATACTTTCGAACCTAGTCAGAAGGTCTGGTTGTTTGATGCAAAGCTCAAATTATTTCCAAGGAAGTTGAAGAGCAAGTGGACCGAGCCTTTCATAGTGAAGTATGTGCATGACAATGGAAGCATTGTTATATCTGGTTTTTCAGCTGAAGCACAACCATTTTGATCAACGGACAATAACTTAAGCCTTATATGGAACATGACACATTTCTTTCCATGGTTAATTCAATACAGGTGGTCTACCATGAAAAGCTCAACGTTGCAACATTAATACAATCAGATGATGCACCGAAAAACATTTTTAATTAGTTGATCTTCTTCTTATGTTCTTCTTTTCTTCTTTTCATTTGCATTCTTCAAATTCTTTCTTTCGTGTTTCCCTCACCCCATTCATCTGTGTTATACTTAGGATATGCTTCATCCTAAGTATAGGGGGTGAGCGCCCTCAGGTGTTCATTCTTTAATCCCTCGCTTATCTCCTCAAGTATTGATCTTCTGTATATACTTAGGAATATTTTACTCCAAGTATAGGGGGACAAGCCAAGCTGATGACTTTGTTCGTTCTTATCCTCGACCCTTCTTGCATGTTGAATACAGTCTATTATACTTAGGATTAATTGATCCTAAGTATAGGGGGACGGTCAACTTCTCATTCTTTATTCAGTTGTTGTGGTATAGATTTTCCTATACTTAGTATGAGTTATTTCTTCCTTTTCTCTTTGATATATGAGGAAATAGCTCAAGTAAAGTATATAAGGGGGTCATATAGTTGTATATATTTTTGACATAACTCGTACTTATGTATTTTCAAATAATATGGCTAATTAATAAAAATTAAAAATACACATTCAACTCTTTGTATATATTGTGTAATAAACCGGTTAAAAATGTTTTGCAAAATATTTGAAAAATGATTGGAAAATCTCTTTGAGAAATCTTTTGAAAATAGTTTGAAAAATATCTTGTAAAACATTTTCAAACCTTTGTAAAAATATTTTGTTTGTAAAATTTCTTTCTTTTATTTGAATAAAATGTTTTGAAAATCTACTTGTAAATTGTTTGGAAAATGGTTGTAAAATTAGTTTGAAAAATCTTTGTAAAATAGTTTCAAATTTTGTAAATATTTGGAAAAATTATTTTCCAAATTATTTTTCAAAATAAAGTTTTCAAATGATTGAGAAAATATTTTCAAATTATTTTGAGAACCTTGTACATAATCAAGCAAATAAATAGTCTTTACAAGCCATGCACATGAAACCTATAAATACATTTTGTAAATCCTTCACCTAAATTCTAGAATAATAAATGCACTCCCATGTAAGTATGTGTGCATGATTATCTACCAGAACTCTTTTCTTTTTTGAAAAATCACTAAAAATTTTCAAAATAAAAAATCCATAAAAATTTGCGAAATGTTTTCAAAATTGCATAAAAATTTGCAAATCTTTTCCAAAAACCCATAAAAAGTTCAAAATCAGAAAATTGCATCAAAAAATATTTTCAGCATTGTGCAAAACATTTGCATTTTTCGGATTGATAATGACAAATGAACAAATCCAAAGATTGGAGATTGGTTGGACCTTAATCCACTTAATCATAGGAACCTTAAGGGAATTGGAATTGAGACACTTCATGTCTCCTTGACTTAATTCTTTGAGACCACAAGACATAATTCGGTGTCCTCTTGACTACCTAAGTAGAATATTTCGGAACGCACGCATGACTCTTGTCGACAATGACCTACCTTGCACACCTGCACATTGCACCTTGCTCAACTCAATTGAAGTGGTAGAGGGATGGATTTGCCGGCATGAGACACAAGCCAATGGAAACATCGGAAGGCACACATTTGTGGCCATTGTACCCCAACCCGATCTAGTAGCCATGAGGTCTAATGAAAGAAGTTGTAGGTTGCAATAACACATCAAAAGAAGGATAGTCTACTGGCTCAAGAGGAAAAATCCATATATAAATGATGTTGTACATAGTAAAAAATCCAAAAATAGACGCGAAAAAATCAAAGAAAAATCAATTCTTATCGGAGCATGTGTTCAATAAGCAAGCTTGAGCTTCAAAGTCAATATTATGTGTGCCTGCAATCGGATGACTTGGCTACACTGGTCAAGCATCCTAGGATAGGTAGCAACATTTGGCTACCATCCATTCTTCTCTCTACCTCCTCTTCTTGAGCCAGTTATACTTGAACTTATAAGGGAATAGCTCGCTTCTAGAGGAAAGAGTTATTGGATTGGGGAAATAGGGTCACCATGTTGGAGAAGACTGACTTTTACCACTTTAACCGAGAGGAGCTATATATCACTAACATTGTACAAGAGAGACTCATGGTCATAAGGGACCGAGTATGACATCAAAGTGTTCTGACCTGACTATCGAGGAGACTTGGGCAGAGTTCTATGATTCTCAAAGGTTGTTAAGTTGCAAGTCATGTTCCCAATAAGTTTCCGACCAAATTTAATTTCCAAAGGTCCGAATGAGTTTCAAACATTGATATTATAAAGACAAGTTTAAAAGTTAAAATCAATCCAAGTTCTTTCTTTTTCTTTTTCTTTTCTTTTTGTGCACTTATTTGGCATAAAGTGTTTGCTAGGAACTAGCAAAGGAAAGTACGGAGGGGTGATGAATCTGCATTTCATCACCTTTATTCTTTCATTTTGGCCTTAAATCCCTATATAGTGCATGTATATCTCATTAATTCGGCAAAATAAATACTCTGTAAATTGTACAAAATACTATGTAAAATACTATATATTTATTGTATTTAATTCCAAAATTAAAGAATAAAGGAAGAAAAGAAATGAAACACCATATGTGTTGAGTGACTCTAGATCCCGAGACCCAATCATCATGATGACTTGTTCGACAAGGAATTAAGTAGGGGGAGATAAGGTAGAAGAACTGTACATAAAATACACAGAAAACCATACATAAACCCTAATTTAATTGCCCAAATATTGATTTTTGGGACCCATTTTTTGCAATTATTTTTATATTTGAAATCAATAAACTTTGTACATGAAAGATGTATATAAAAATAGAAAGAAAACTACAAAATTGATTTCACAGAAAAATATTGCATAGTGTGCCCGGGATACAAAGAATAAATAGCCGCAAATAGAACTTTGCAGACTTGTATCTTCTACATAATATATCAAAATTGACAAAAATTATAGTTAATTATTTATAACTTTTTATTAGCTATTTTATGAAGGTGGTTTCACTTAATTTAGAGTTAAGATGCAAAAGTTAGGTTTTGGACCTGAATAAAATATTCATTTTATTTATTCTTTGTATTTTTATATTTTATAATGTAATATTATTTATAGCATATGTACATAATTAAAATAAAATAAAACCATAAAAAATACAATGAAATAAAATAGTATACTAAAATGCTTAGATGAATTACCTATACATATATCTATATAATAAATACATATATTTATTTCAATGGACAAATAATTTCAGAAAAAAAAATAAAAATATATTTAAGTGTATTTAAATAAGTTATAAAATATAAATTATGTGTATAAAAAACTATAATATATAATTTAAAATAAAAATAAAATACATTATATATAGGTAAATATACATATGATTATATACGTAAATATTAACTTACAATAAATAACCTTATAAAAATAAATAAATATAGGAATTAAATACTACATAAATGTAAATATTTTTATTTTAAATCTAAAATTAATTAATTCATTTAACATTTTTATTGATTTTACCATCATTTTTACATTAGATTTTTCTAGTAGGTCCACCTGGACCAATCAGAAGCTCCCGGTAGTTGACCCAGGTCAATTGTAACTACGCCTCTTTTGACTCGTGCCAGAATTGCTCTACCCCTCTCTTCTCCATTTTCTTGGGCTTGATTGGCAGCTCAAAAAAATTTTATCCTTCCAAGGAATCACTCCCGACACGATCATCCATCACGCTAGGGCATTAGACCCATAGCACGATCACTCCATAGTCAACAATCTTGTGACCAATTCGCCGTTGTTCTTCACCTATAAGTGCATCTTTCTTTGTCATTTTTTGGCATTTGATCCCTCTTTGTTGATCTTTGGTCCCTCGGATCTCACATACAGTGACGACTTGGTGATAGTGGGAGGATCTGGAGGTTTGTAGTGAGGAGAAGACAAAGGAGGAGGTGATACAGGCCATCTCCGACCATCCGTCGTGAGGTCATGCCTCCTGCATTTTCAAACGTGGTCGAGACCATTCCCAAGCGTATTTAGGTTAGTTTTTGCTCGTATATTCATTTCCTGCTTTTAATTTCAATTGACAATTATTAGATTAGATTAAATCCCAATATGTTCATACACTTGGAGCTTGAGATCCATGTTTGAATTCAATGTGAACCTCATCTCTCTACACGATTTCATCCCATTTCATTCCCCTTCACCTTATTCATAAAATCCCCCACAAATCACCCCAGATCTCGCACAAATATGGATCTTTGAGCTCCATCTATCGTTGATGATCGAAGCTCAACCGCATCCTCGTATCCACGCTACTTTCGAGCTTCCTTTTGGGTCGAGACGCATTTTCTCGAGCCACTTAACGTTTTGGTGCAGGACGTGTCTTGAAGAGGCCCTGAGAGTGGGATTTGCTGCCCATTTTGAGATCCAAGGATCGTAATGAATAAGACCATCCATGTTCCCATCATTGGGACCTAGAACTCATTTGAGGCCACTTACTGGAGTAGAGCATCAGTAAGAAGCTTTGGAATCCGTCAGAGCTGTGAATAGACGTCGGACGAAGGAGCAATCAAGGATCGAAGCAACCGTGAAGGATTGTTCTTCGTGTTCTTCCTCAACGTCCAGGTGTTTTCCGATCAAGAGGATCAGCCCAGATCTAATCAAGGTCATTCATTTGAAGTTGAACGAAGCATGTCCCAACCATCGGATTACGCTTAAGTGACCCACGTAACAGCTAGGCGACGACTTGTTCCTCAGGCGTTAAGTGGTATTTTTGCACTAAACACCATTCATTTTTTTTAATTCGTAAAGAATATTATAAATATGTTATTAAATTTGAAAGGTTGTGGATTAGTTGCATGTATGCCCTCGAACATTTTTAATATTACAGCTTAGTCCCCCACCATGTCACCTCACGCGGCGGCCCACATGCATGGGTATTTTGCATGTAAACCCTTTTGAGTTTTGTATTTATGATCTAGTCTTTTAAAATTCAGTTCTTATTTAAAATTTTTAGAGTTTTGCATGTAGATCCCACTCTTTAATTTTAATTGCAAAAATACCCCTACCAGCTTGAATATTTTTTAGCATGTTTGACTAATTTTTATAAATAGCATCCGTGCTTTAAAAATTATGGAAAAATATGATAATGTGCATGATTATTTCTCTTTCACGTTATATATTTGATCTTGCATTTCACACACATTTATATTCATCAAAAATAAAAAGTGTATGTTTATTCCATGGTTGCCTTGAAAAATAAAAAATATAAAACTATAGTTAGATATTCCAAAAAAATACCCATTATTTATTATAGTATTCTATAACTCTAGATCAAAAATCACTAAAAATAGAAAAAGAAAATCACAAAGAAAATAAAAAGCTCCAAAATCCTTCTAAAAAAAGAAAAGAATCTTCAAAAATCCCAAAAATATTATTTTCTATTTTGTTTTATTCTACATGTTATTACACACTAAAATTAGTTTTGAGAATTTTTTAACCATTTACGATTTTAAAATTTTAAAAACGATCGATCTATTTTACAAGTCCCTAATTTTATGTATTTTTTACTTTAAAATACCTAAAATTGGCAAAAAAATCGTAAAAAATCACAAAAGCATTAGAAAATATAAAAAAACATAAAAATATTTTATTCTATATTTTTTATTATAAATAGATATATTTATATTCATAATATTATATATTATATAATATACCTATATATAGCTATATATAATTAATATTACTATTAGTTATTATAAATGCCTTATAAATATTTTAAATCCTTTAAAAAACAAAAAGGAATGTTCTTTAGGTATTTTTCTAATTTTTGTTTAATTATCATATATATATTACATTATATATCACTTATATTATACATATTACATATATATATAGTTATATATATACATATATTATATATTAAAAAGAAAAATAAATTAAAATCAGATAATTATAAAAAATATAAAATATGAAATATATATAATAAAAACCTACAAAAACATTAATTGATTAATTACGTGAACATTGTACAAATACTTATATTAATTATTCGTTATTTATTTATAAGTAATATACCTGCTATACCGATTCTCTCCTTGTGTTCGACACCCAGACTACTTGTCCACTATATATATTTATTTCTGGGTTATAATAAATTTTGATTCACACCTTTATTTGAATGCTTTACGTTATTGTGTGGGTTGATTGTTGCTTAATCTAGTGGTCTTTCTGAGAGATCACTTCAACGACTGCGATCTCGCCTTGTGGGATCATACGATTTTCTTTTTGGAATATTTAGGTTAAACAACCATAACCTCTAAGATCGAGTTTGAGTGAGTACCCTAGTGATAAGAGGTGTGCCCTCACAACCTGAGGCGAGAAGAAGGTGCTCAAAGGCATGATTCAACCATCATCGGAGCACCTTCGGTAGTCTTCTACTCCTAGGTCCTCCGACCATGTGAGCTATTTTATCTCCGTATTTCCATTTCTTAGAATAGTCAGTAGCATAGTTTCATCTTTTATTTCATGTGATTCTGCCTAGAATAGATTAAAATACCAAAAAATTCTTCGTTGGAGCTCTAGGATCCGGCCATTGTTTCAGTTGTAAAACGCATGTTTTCGACCCATTACGCACCCATATCAATCCCCATCTTCTTCTTCATCTCTATATCATCCTCGTTCACCCAGATCTCACTCTGATCAGCAGATCGTGTCTCCAAGCCCACCACCTCCTTAGAGACCTCTGCCACACTTCATCCCTCACTCTTTTCACCCGATTTTTGGCTTCGAGCCGTAAATCTTCATGTGCGGGAATCGATTCTCAAGGACCCCTTGTGGGGTGTGTATCCTAAGAAACCAAGTCTCATGTGGTCTGAATGAGAGTGAGCTCCATGCCTCAATCAGTGAGGTCCGGACACATCTTGCAACACCAGCAGTTGCGGGGTGATCCAAGGAACACACGGAGTCCTTCAGGAGTGAGTGAGGTGGATAGAGTGAGCCCCATGACCAGATCAAAGCTCAATGGGGAAGAGTTTCTTCCATGTTCTTCCAAGCAACCTCCAAACTGTCGGATCGAGGCGAAGCCCCAAATTGAGCAGCAATCATCAAATCGAGTCCAGCTACACTATCAGATCTTTCCCGTGATCTGATCTCCCCCCTCATCCATGAGTTGTTATGTGTCCATCTGAGCCGTCGACACTTAAGTGGAGATACGTAAAGCATCCTCCATCGTTGATCAGCATGCTACTGGGTATATTACAAATTCCACCCCGCTCTCTTTTGTATTTAGTATTTAGTATTTAAACATTCCGATGTAAAAGTCTTGTAATATTTACATTAAGAACCTCGTATTTATTTTATTTACTCTTAGGGGATAGTGCCTGGTCACCTCACTTGGCCTTCCACGTGAGGTGTCTAGAACCCTTCCGATTTTAATATTTTTATTTGGGCATAATTTTTGTAAAATTAATGCAATATTATTAGTTAAATTACTTTCTTGGCCCTGGAACTTCATATATTTGCATTTATATCCCTACCATGCAGGCACTTTTGTATTTTTAATTACGAATCTTGCTTTTATGCCCCTGAATTTGTTGAATGTGTTATTAAATGCTTAGGAACTTTGTAAGAATTGCAAATAGGCCACAACTAGTGTATTAATTTTAATTCTTGTATCTTAATTAGTTTAAATAACATTTTATATCCAAAATCAAGAAATTGTATTAAGTTCCTGGAATACATATGTATCACATATACTGTTACATGGCATTTAAAATTATTTTTCTATATAAAAATACAAAAAACTTGCATTTTCTCTCACTACAAGAAAGAGTAGAACAGGCGACGGTCAACATCCGTCGCTAAAGATAACTTGACCGTCCCCTCTGATCAATGGGGAGGGTCATAAGACCGTCTCCAAAGGTCGTGTCCCATTTGGTATACGCGACGGTATTACAAACCGTCCCCAATACCCCCACATAGGGGACGGTCAGGACCGTCCCTAAAAGTCTGACATAGGGGACGGGCGTGACCGTCCCTTAAAGTATCTTATTGGGGACGGTCATGACCGTCCCTTAAAGTCAGTCAGGGGGGACGGTCATGACCGTCCCAAAAGAGAGAAAGTGAAGACGGTCATAACCGTCTCTAAGAACGAAGGGGACGGTCGCAATGACCGTCCCCTTTGTTCATCTGCTAACAAAAAAAAATTCCATTGCCCCCTATTTGATCCTCATTTTGCCATGTTACAAAAAATCTGTATTCATAATAAATATTATGATCACCAGACAAAAAAATGCAATCCACATTCATAAAGTCCTCGTCCAACAACACATGCATTCAAAATACTACAGTATCCTACAATAATTGTTCAAAATAGTTATACAATATACTAAAGTATCCTACAAACTAAGTAAGCTATCCTAGTCGTCGTCCTCATCCTCGTCGTCGTCGTCGTCCTCGTCGTCATCAGCATCATCTTCTTCTTCGCCGTCATCGTCATCGTCTAGCCTCGCAGCGGTATTATCATCAACTGTTGGGTGGCTAGTCGACGCTCCACCTTGATGTGCCTGCATGAATGCATTGAAAATCGCCATTTGTTGGCGCAAATCCTGAATCTCCATATTCATGCTAGACACCTGACTCTCTAGTTCCCTCTCCCTTTGTGTCTTCTGAGAGGTCGAGCCGGTCCCTACTCCATACCAATTCCGTATGGTGGCACCACGACCACCACAACGGACGCGTCCCTGATGCTCTGGACCGGTCGCCTGGAGGAAGGCCGCATCAGGAGTAAGAGGTGGATGACTCGTTCCGGTGTGGTCTACAGAGCCAATGGTTGTGAGCCTGACCATTTCCTCCTACAAATTTATTTAAGTTCAAATTCATTTAATTTGTAAAAAAGATGCAAATATATATGTTATGAATAACTTACATGAATTGGACCATAGGCAGGATCCACCCAATGAGCTTCCACGCCCACATCGCGGCTCTTAGACTTCTCGAACACTTCCATTCGGCTGGGCACTCTCTCGTTCTCCACTTCCTAATGTGAAAAGATTAGTAAACTTAGGATACCATTTTAATGCATATATAATACTTACAATTTTAACACTAATAATAAAGTAGATTACTTATAAAGTCATCCTTCAGTTGATTTGTGTTTTTTCTCCCCATTCTATGGGTAGACTTGAAACCTTTCCTCCGATTTTCAGCATTTCTCCTTGAGATGCCCTATACGAAGATAGTAATTTTAATAAAGAATTCCAAATGATATATGTATAAAATGCACATTTTTATGTCACATACCGTATGTTCTTCTCCCATCCAAATATAAACCATCACCCTCCATTGTTGAGCGGGTACATTCGGAGGACAATTTGCCAAATTGGCTTCCAATGGAAGCTCGGGGTCGAAGTACTTTAAAATGCAAAGAAAATTAATTATATACCTATATGATGAAAAACAAGTTTATACTTAAATATAAAGCAAAGTACTCACTCGGGCCTTCACACGACCTCGATATTTACGCAACATCTCCGCCCCATGGCCTAAAATCAGAGCATCAGTGGTCGGGTCACGGTCCCAGGAAAAACTAGATGCAAAGTTATCAAAGCAAACATAAATAAGTTTATATATATATATATTGAAGAAAAAATTTGGTTTGTTATTATTATAAATACCTCCAAATCATGAAGAATGGCATCTTTTATTGACCGCTCCACTAAACGGAAGTCTGTAATGTGGAGAGGGACCCTGGCTCTGCACACCTACCCCAAGTAACTCTGGAAAACAGCTGAGTTCTCCCCCACTGCATCGCCTCCAACTATCCGCACCCTGAGTGTCTCACCAGGACGCAGACGGGCCAGCACTCGGCACTGAGATGGGCCTCTACGTCTGCCCGAGCTACTCGATCCGTCAGGATCGGAGGTCTCACTCCCTCGCTGTGGTGCAGGCGGTGCATCCCGGATGCGTCTAGGACGTGGAGGTATATCTGCATATTATAAAACACTTGAACTAGATATAACAACAATGATATAATTCACATATTACATCAAAAAATTGGAAAATAAATGATGGTAAACTTACATTTTAAAAATCTGCATCTACAATTTGTGTTGGATTTTCTTGTATTTCAGCTTGATATGCCTCGTTTATATTTAGCAACTCTCATCATCGTTGACATCAAAAAAAATCTCTTGGTACTGTTCTCACGGGTATGATCCATCCATCACTTAAGTTGTCTGGAATATAGAAAACTTGTTCTACCTGGCTGGCTAGTGTAAAAGGCTTATTTGTTTGCAATTTTCCAGATTGTTTCAATGAAATGATCCCATTTCTGTCTCTTTGGTATCCTATCCCCTCGCGACCAACATCAAACCAATTGCACATAAAAAGAACACATCGACATTCATGAGTAAAACTGATCTCTATTATGTCAAGTATTTCCCATAATAGCCGTCTAAACCTGAAGGCAAATCTGTTTTTACTATAACACCCGACATTTGCGTCGATTTCATCTTGTCGGCGGATTTTGTTCTAAATCTGTATCCATTCACAATATAACCCTTGTAAGACATAACTTGAGAATATGGTATGCTTCCAAGAATGTCAAGGTTAATGTTCCACCTATCATCTGCTGTTTCCCGTAAATGTTTCACACGTGAACGGAACCATTTGAGGAATTCAGATTTATTATGCGTCTCATTAAATAATGAATTGTACTCATTAAAAATCTCATCTATTTCTGACAACTGCATCAAGACATAGTATTGTATGAGATCTCTATCTTCATCGGATATTACGCGGCGTAAACCACTGAATATATGCCTGCCACAAGAATGAAAGACCCATAATTTAGATTCGTCCTCTTCCTCCACGACCTCGCCTTCATCATTTCGTTCATAACGGTTAAAACGCACGCTTTCACCGTCCATATACATTTCACAGAAATTAATGCACTCTTCACAAAGATAACCTTCAGCAATACATCCTTCGGGTTGTGCCTTGTTAAAGACCATATTTTTTAATTTTTCGAAGGAATCTTTCTATTGGATACATCTAACGATATTGAACCGGCCCACCGATTCTTGCTTCACCTGCTAAATGAACTATTAAATGAACCATGACGTCAAAGAAGGCTGGTGGGAAAATCTGCTCCAATTTGCATAATGTGATAACAATATCTTCTTCAAGTTTTCTCAAGATCAACGGATCTAAAACCTTCGAACACAATAATCTAAAAAAACCACTCAATTCTGTTAATGATTGGAGGACAACATCGTCAACAATTCCGCGAATAGCTAATGGCAGTAACACTTCCATGTAAACATGACAGTCATGACTTTTTAATCCAGTTATTTTACGTTCTCTTTCATTTACACACCTCGACAGCTGTGATGAGAACCCATCAGATACCTTCAGACTTTTAAGGAAGTTGAAGATTTTATCACGCTCAACATTGGATAAAGTATATATTGCTGCAGGTACAGTAATCCGTCCATTGTCTAATTCAATTGGATGTAGTTCTTCCCGTATACCAAGTTGAACTAAATCTCGTCTCGTCCTTAAATTATCTTTTGATTGACCCGAAAGATCTAACATTCCCAAAATATTTTCCAATACATTCTTCTCAATATGCATGACATCCAAATTATGACGAAGTTGTAAGTGTTTTCAGTATGGTAACTCTCTGAAAAAAATACTTTGTTTCTTCCAACTGCCGGCTGCACTTTTCTTGGTTGTCCGTCCTAGGCAACTGCTTCGTACAAGTAATTGTTGTTCCCAATTAATGTTGTCATTCACACGAGCTAAGTCAACTCGTTGTCCATAAGGTGTCCCGTCAAATTTCTTATTACTATCTGTCCTTTGCCATCTATGCTTTGGTGGAAGGAATCGACGACGACCCAAATAGCAATGCTTTATACTTCCAGACAGCTATGTCGAATGTATTTTTTCAAAACAGACCAGACATGCGAGTTTTCCCTTGGTACTCCAACCAGACGAATTTGCGTACGTGGGAAAGTCATTTATAGTCCACAATAGTGCAGCTTGTAATTTAAATATCTCTTTCCTACATGCATCATATGTAGGTATTCCAGTAGTCCATAAGACTTTTAGTTCATCCATTAACGGTTCTAGGTACACATCAATTGCGTTGCCAGGACCTTTAGGACCAGGAATTAGTAGTGTCATCATCATAAATGATGAACTCATTGACATCCATGGTGGTAGATTGTAAACAATCAGAATCACGGGCCAACTGCTATAACTCAGACTCATATTATCAAACAGATTGAAACCATCTGAGGCTAATCCCAAACGAACATTTCTCTCATCATTAGAGAAATGTGGATATCTCTGATCAAATTTTATCCATTCTTCTGCATCGGATGGATGTCTCATAGCTCCATTAACATGTCATTTATTTGAACGAGAATGCCACGTCATCTACTTTGCAGTTTTTTCAGACATGAAGAGACGTTTCAGTCTTGGAATTAATGGGAAGTATCGTAAAATTTTCACCGACTTCTTCTTTCTCTTCAAATCATATCTTTCTTCTTTATACCTGGAAGCCTTACAATATGGACAAAGAACTAAATCCGAATTCTCTCCTCGAAAAAGCATACAGTCATTAACACAAGCATCGATCTTCTCGTATTTCAGACCAAGCGATCGGAATCGTTACTTCGCCTCTTTCCAATCCTTAGGATAATTCTGAGGATTATTTAATAACTTCCGTATTAAACCCAGCACATCTGTCATCATTGCTGCAGTTGATCCGTTCCTTACTTTCATCTTAAATAGCTCTAATAAAAAGTGCAAACGCGTCATTTCCACCCAGGAGCCAATATATCTTCTGCATCTGGCAAACTGCTCGAGAACCTATCATCTAAACCACTGTCTTGTGCCTCAGGTCTTCTTAAATCGTCCATTAGTTCAAATAGCTCGTGATCAACATTATTTAAGGTTTGTGTACTGACTCCTGCATCTACGCCCATATCCTCATCCATTTGCAAATCTATACTCTCTCCATGTTCAGTCCAAATGGAGTAATGTAACCAAAATCCGTTGAGTATAAGATGGTTATACACTGTCTCTCTAACATCCCATTTAATATTCTTACATCTCACACATGGACAATAAATCTTAAGACCACCAAATTTCTTATTAACTCTTTCTATTTCAAATGCCCAATCCAAGAACGCGATCACTCCTCTCTTATATTGTTGAAAATCATCGTATCTCTTATCCATCCATGACTTATCCATTTTACTGCACAATCAGAATAAAATCCACCACCATTATGTTATTATAGATAACAAGTTTTTCCACCCTAAACCCTAACCAAGTGTTTCTCTTATACACAATAAGAATTTCTAGATCTAATATACACAAGCACATTATATTTAATATAAACAAGCAATGTTTTATAACATGTTTCATCCTATAACATGTTAATCCTATATCATGTTTCATCCTATAACATGTTATCCTCTATCCTACAATATGTTGTTTAACATGTTCCATCCAATAAACATGTTATCCTCTATCCTATAACATGTTGTTTAATCTAAATCAAGTTCCATCCTATAACATGTTGTTTAATCTAAATCAATTTTCATCCTATAACATGTTTCTCTATACAATGTATTCCTATTATTAGAGATTTCATCCTATTATTATACAACAAGCTATTACATTAAACAACAAGATATTACATTAAATAACATGTATCTCCAAATCTCTATGTTTTATCATAAACAACAAGATATTTCATCATAACATGAGGAAAAACATATTACATTAAACAAATCTACCAACCCTAACCTAATAACAAAAAACCCATTCACATGGGGAATAACATCCCAAACAAGAATATCAAGCAAAATAAACAAGAATAAACACAAAGGAGTGTTACTATATACCAGAAAATAAGATTGAGGACGACCGGAACCACGAAGAGGGCGGAGGGGCGACGTTGGCCGGGAGGGGCGACGTTGGGCGGCGTTTCTGGGAGAGGGCAAAGTGAGGAAGAACGAAGGTTGAAGGGGTTTTTTTCGATCTAACCAATGGGGACAGTCGTAACAACCATCCCCATTGGAGACGATCGGCGATGGTTCACTTAAGACTGTCCCCTTTGGTGGGCAAAGGGGACGGTCTTGGTCGACCGTCCCCTTTGGTCAGGCCACTGACCTAATGTGACGCCAACATAAGTGTTATGGGGACGGTCAAAACCGTCCCCAAAGGACCTCTCAGGGCAGAGGAGACGGTCCTTGGTGACCGTCCCCTCTGTTCAGCCACATAAGTATGAACGGCCGGAGGCGACGCCAACAGAGGTGTATTGGGGACGGTCAAAACCGTCTCTAAAGGACCTGCTAGAGCAGAGGGGACGGTCCATCGTGACCGTCCCCTCTGGTCTCCCTTTAAGGAAAAAAACCGGAGGTGACGTCAACAGAACGGTATTGGGGACGGTCAGAACCGTCCCCAAAAGACCTGTCAGGGCAAAGGGGACGGTCACCATGGACCGTCCCCTCTGGTCGCAAGAAAAAATATAAGACCGGAGGTGACGCCAACAGAAGCGTATAGGGGACGGTCAAGACCGTCCCCAATGGGTTCCCTACGCAGAGGGGACGGTCGTACTGACCGTCCCTATTAAGCTATTACAAAAGGGGACGCCAGCTCACAGAGCGTCTCCTGATATTAAGTATTGGGGACGGTTTTATCATGACCGTCCCTAAAGGCTTTCATTACGGACGGTCATGCTATGACCATCGCCAGTTGTCATCTCCAAAGCTGGAACTTCCTGTAGTGTCTTATTTGACTATTAAAAATCTATAAAAATTAGAAAATAATTTCAAAATTTCCAAAAAGTCTTATTTTGTTATATTTCATTTTTTATCTAAATATTTTTGAAAAATATATAACAAAACCTCTAAAATTATAAAACCCAAAAAATCTTATAAAATTTTGCGAAAACTCCAGAAAAATCTAAAAATACTATTTTCTATTCTGAATTTTCTTTGTGATATATAGTATATATGAAAACTAGTTCAGGGTTTATTTTGCGCTTCTAAGTACTTTTTAAAACACAAAACAAGGTTGTTTATTTATTTGGTGTATTATTTTGTTTATTTTTATATTTAAAAAATCTATATAAATTATAAAAGTCATCCAAAAATCACCAAAATAGATAAAAATATGTAAAATCCAAAAATATTTTATTTATTTATTTTATTTTTATTTTATTTATCTCATTTAAAAATCCAAAAAACACATTTTCTTTCTTTTTTATTTATATAGTATACATATTAACTATATTATTAACTATTTTATTGTCAAAATTAATTAAAAATAAAACATAAAAATATAAAAAATAAAAATCCATAAGGAATTCAATATTAGAAACCCACAAAAATTTACAAAAAGAAAACGACAAAACGATACAAAAAATAAAAAAACAAAAATATTATTAAGTAATTAATAATAATTTTGCACTCTACTCCTTATTGTCCTTTTGTTCAACCCTCAGACTACTTATACTTACACACACACATTCTGAGTTATAATAAATTTTAGCTCACATATTTTGATAATTGAATTCCATTGTGGGTTAATTGTTGATTGACTTGGATCTTGAGTTTGATCGCACACTGATTGCTATCTGATTTGATAGATTAGTAGAACGTCCAAATCTCATTTCAATAGCATGTCATCATCATTGTCATTGTTGTTGTGATTGTCTCCTTCTACGTGATTGTCATCATTTTATCGTTGTTGTCATAGTAGTATTTATCATCATTGTAATCATAGTAGTGACCCTAAATTTAGAGACTAATTTTTAAGAATTCTTGTTCAGTTTGAAGTGAAAAATTGGTTGATATTATTTTATTTAAAAAGGTCATGCATTCATCTAATAAAAGTCACAAAATAAAGACATAAGATATAAGTTGGCATCATTAGTTTTTGTAGTTGGAGTAAGTTTCTCTAATAAAGGTAAAACTTATGAAAATACATGGGAAGATAGAGATTTGGAACGTGGATATGAATTCTCAAAAAATCTTAAGCATCAATATGCAAGGATAAGTAACCACATGGTGGTGATTTTCTATACATTACAAGAAATTTGACTTAAGGTAAATCTTCCGTAGTTAAATATATAACAATGAATATTATATGTCACTTACTTCTTTAAATTCACAGTGAATAATCAAATTCGTTATATTCCTCATAATGAATAATATAATAATGTTTATTAATTGACTTTTTCTTTTAATCGTTGTTAAGAAATGACTAATATGATTTTAACAAATAAGTCAAAGAAAAATGTCATTCTATGAACCTTCAACAATGAATATGACAATCGTTACTAACTATAAGTACAAAGGTTATTTAGCAATGAATAATATTCGTTGTTATGTCTTTAATATTAGAAGATATGGCAACAAATATTGAAATATTCGTTGTCTCAGGTCCAATTCTCGTAGTGTTAGCTCTCTAATAATTTTAGATTACGTTTGTAATGTCTCGTCCTATGCAAGTTGTTATCAAGGATAACTGAGACACATAACTGGTTAGATTGGGCCCAACCTGGCCCTTGATTGTAACCCACAATGCATAAGCTCAAGTTGTTTAATAGTAGTCCACACTACTTATAACACACTTTCACACTTTGTGATTACTAGATGTCTTGAAGTACTACAATCTCCCATTTATATAAATGACATCCTCGTTGTCTTATGACCCATAACCTATTCCCAAGTAATAGTTATTGACGCATACCCTTAGGTTGCCCTTTCCTCTTATCTCTTTGGTAAGGGTGGCTCCACCCTTAGGTAGCATTTTCCACTATTACGTGGAGCATTTTCTAATATCATTAATAATGTCTCATGAATAATTATCAAGGATAACTGGCCCACTCAAATTATTCGGCTTGCACGTAACTTGACTCCATGACTACAACCAAAACTTCTTAAGCCTAAGTTGTTCATTAGTATTCTCTACTACTTATAACCCACTATCATACTTGTGATTACTAGATGTAGTACTACGTTTGAGGTGCTACATCGTTTACTTACAAATTTTTACAAGATTTGGTCTTTTCACCATTTAATATGATCTATCTATGGAATATAGAGTGAATATCACCGTGAGTTGTGAGAAAGATGAAGGTGTATCTCTTGATTTAGCTAAATGATATGAGTTATTTTGTTTCAATAAGTGTGTGTATAATACTTGCATATTCCCTCACCTAGGATTTGGTTGGTAGTGCTATTAAGCAAGTTATTCGTCGCCCTATAGTGTATGTTCTAGATATGGGAGGTGACCATATGTGCATCGGACGACTACATAAAATCAAGGCAAATATAGCGGTAGTCATCGCATCGTCATCTTCATCATTGTCGTTACCGTCATCTTACCTATCATCATCCTCACTAAATTCTTGTAAAGCATGTGGAGTGAGGGGAGATGGAGGAAGAATGAGAAAGATTAAAAAGAAAATTGAAGAAGAGAGAGGACAAACATAAATATTTTGGACTTTGAAAGTCAATTTGTACATTTTTAATCAGATTCTAGTACTTTATAAGTAACCAGTTTATTATGAATTTTAACGATAGAGGACACCATGATAAATACATATATTTTGTAAGGGGTTATAATATCATTATGAGATAGATAGGCACACGAGTGTTAAAAAAAGTTTGGAAGATCATAAGTGTACGAATCCCTAAACTCATATACCGTGAACTCAACGTAATTACGCTATTGTACATGAAGATACATAATCTATACATTATACTACAGCTGGATTTTTCCAACTCCTTCCCATATGATGACACGTGGCCTCCTCATTGACTTCCTTTCCCCTCCCCAAATCAATTTTATTCATATTTTTTAATATTAGTTTTCGTACCTTTTTTATCAATATGTATCTATAAACTATAAACATGCAGATAAACACCAATATTAGATTATTACATCTCTTTAAAGCATGTGAAGATGTAGTAATTTCGAATATCTAGACATGATCAACCCAGTCTTTTGAAAAGATCTTTTTAGTTTTATTTCATCATATGACACTTCCCAATCAACGAATTGTCCACACACTACAATAATCTGACCATAGATAATGAATAATTTTATGAGCCGTAGTTTAACCGATAATAATCAATATCTGTCACTCCATTCTTTGAAATTGCAATAAATATCCTATTTACCGCTATATTCATAGCAATAAATCATACAACAACGATTATCTATTAACTTTTTTTCTAATCATTGTTAAATTTAACAATGAATAAAAAATTTAATGAATGAGTCAGCGGATAAAATCATTGTTATATGAACCTTTAGCAACAAATATAACATTCGTTGCTATATTTAAGAAGAAAATTTAATTTTGCAATGAATAATATTTATTATGTATATTTAATATCGGAAGATATTGCAACGAATATTCAAATTATTTATTGTCTAGTATCAATTTTGTTATAGTGACAACCTTCTTCTGTGCAAAAACGGTTCCAAAGTGCAGATAAATACACTAGTAATATCCCTAAAGAAGGAAAAAGGTTAAGCACGTGAGGATAAATGTCCCGCCCTCCTGAAGGCACGTGCACCCAGCTCGCCGAAATCGAAACCAAAAAAAGCAAAATAAAGGAAGAGAGAACACGTTGAAGACAGTCCACTGCTCACATTGCACTCCAACGCAAAGCACCGGACTCCCTCGCTTCCCATCACCTCACACCTCCTGTCACCACCAGCAATCCATACACGGGGTCCCACTCCCACTCCTCCGGTAACCTTACCACCCGAACTGGCTGGCAGCAGCAGCAGCTTCTGAAAACAAGTTGGTTGGTATAAAAATGGAGCCTCTGCTCACTACAGAACACAACCACAGAGAGAGGGAGAGAGAGAGATTCTGAGATGGAAAGGAGCGCCCCAGTGAGGAAGTCGCACACCTCGACGGGCGGACCTGCTGGTGTGGCCGGAGAAGCCCTCGGAGAGCAGCAGCGAGGGCCCCGTGGCGCGGACGCAGCAGGTGTGTTTCTAGATGAATCGGCAACCTTTGCATGGATTTGGGTTACGGCGAGTTTGTTGCTCTCATGGCTTGGGATCCGCAATGTGGTCGCTCTCTGATGGGCTGATTTGTTGGTGCAGAGAGCGATTGGGAGGATCGGCGCTCTGTTGGGCGGGCAGATGACGGAGGACGAGGAGGAGGGGGTCGTTAAGAGGTTAGATCTCTCTTTACTGGATCTATTTATTTTTATTTATTTATTTTCTCTGTTAAGGGGATGGGGTAAGTATTCTATTTTTCTTTAAAATGGCAGTGATTCGCTCTTTATTATTTCTTCTTGGGTTCACAGATATAGTTAAAGTTTGGATTTTGGGTTCTGTCGAAATTAAAGGTCCACTGCTTAACTACTAGACAAGTAAATCTGCGGAAATATAGTTCAACCCTTGTGCTGTTAACTCTTGGTCCTCATGGATTGCATTATCCAGGACACTTGATGTATGGGTTCGGTTTGGTGTTCCGTTTGATTTTATCAGAAGTGTTCTTCTCGTAGGAGTAATAATCACAGTTTACTACGGAATGGGCTCGTTTTGTTGGGCGGCATTTTGATACAAGCCACTGAATAGTTTGTGGCTGGAGGATTTGATCATAATCTGAACATTAGCACTTAGAGCAGTTATGACTTAGATCTATCTGTTTGACCGTTAACAATGTCCCCAGTTACAATGTTGTTTGCAAGTTGTGCAGTTGAAAGTGTTCTAAAAGAGACAATGTAGAGGTTCATCGGAGTGGCGCCAAGGAGCAGTTGCCCTCTCACTTTTCAAATTTTCATGATTCTGTATTTTTTTACATTCCTCTCTAAACTACACCCTCTTCAAAATTTTCAATTTCCTATACTAAATAAGTTCACCCTTCATACCTAGATTGTCCACTTGCTGCTAAACTATCAAATCGCAATAAAATCTCTTAAACGGACACGTGAATGTTTTTTGATTCCCATGATGAGAATCAAGGATAGAGGTAGGATAAATCCATTTGAAGGTAGGGTGTTAAGCATTGCTTCTTTGACTAAAACGAAGGCTCCTGATAGGTGGACATAGCTGAGGAAGATTGATGGTGCAAGGGAGATACGGTATGTGGTAATTCTTTTTGTATCTGAATCGGCATGTGTAATTTAATCACTGGCATACAACCTTCCATTGCTTGCTAGTCCATGCCCTCGGACTTTGTTTAGTAAAGTGTCTTATTATTGTTCCTACTATCACGTAAGGCCTTGGATCATGTTTTCATCCTTACCCATATGACATAAGTGCATGCACGATAAGGTGGGTCATCGTTTGCAAGGTCTCTCTAGTTTCCACAGTAGCACATGATTGATGCAATAGGTTGATCGACACTCTACTTTAGTCATTCATACACAACACCTTCTCTGGATAGTAAGCAACTTCTCTTTAAGAAATTGAGTCGAATTTCTTGTTTCATGTGTAACATCCATCGATGATGTTTCCTCCATGTCCCTTA